>JAUMHM010086637.1:0-10837 GCA_032362435.1 Melikaiella ostensackeni
CGCGGAGCAGGCGGCCGAGACCCTTGGTCTGGATCTTAACATCAGAAGTGAGAAAAGTGCATTACTCCATCTAGATGTCTCACTTCTAAAAGCCCGAGTAAAAAAAGCAGAGGTGAAAAAATTCCTCGAACAGCTCTACGACAAGAAAATGCACGGGAACTTTCTCAGAAATGTAAAAGATCAGTCCTTGTCGACGGAGTTAACGTTTGCTTTCGTTAAATCATCTGGACCTAATTTAGGCACAAAGGGGATTTTTTCCGAGTATCAGGACGGTGTCATTTCCAACTTGGTATACCGTAGCCGCATCTTACGTGAAGAAGTTCCTAGCGATGGGTGCAGAGCGAGTCATGCACATCCTGAGCACCTATGGCATATAATATCCGGGTGCCCCACTCACGCAGGAACAACGTATCTCCACAGGCATAATGCTGCCCTAAGAGTGATCTATTACCGTCTTTGTCGCTCTTATGGTGTTATCCGCGACCCCGCTCTGCTGAACGCTCCAAGGGAGATAGAGTCAATTTTCCAGAACGAGTTGTGAGAAATTCACTGGAACTTCGACTTCAAGCTAAACGTTGCACACTCGAGGCCTGACATCGTACTCCTTGACAAAGAGGAACAAACGATGTTTGTTATCGAATTTTCGGCTCCAGCCGACGTCAACGTCACAATCAAGGAAAAGGAAAAGGGAGAGAGGTATCGAGACCTTACCAACCTCAGTTCTCACATTACCTCTCAGGGGAAGCTGACGTACGATCATAAACTGTGACTCCTGATCAAAAACGCTCAGTGCATACATGCAGCCTCATCTTCGAGGTCATCGTCCACCAAGGATCATCAAGGATCTAAGCTTAGTCGCCCGGATCCAGCCAGCATCGCTCGCCCGACTTTGATTCACCACCCGGCCGAGTCTTCGATATCTTTTGTCAGTTAAACCTTTTTTAACGACTGTAAGTCATTGAATAATCCCCACTTTTACATTTACTTATGTCTTATTCTTGATTTGATCTCTTCTCTCGACATTCCACATTCCTCGCCTTTCCTTCAGTTAAGGACCCCGTCACATTACTTCTTGTTAATATATTTTTCTTCTAATTTTATTTTCTATTGTTTGATTTTGGGGTATATTCGCTTATTTTATTTTCTTCATTTCAACATACCCTCTTTTTTATATATTCCATTTTGTATATGTCTTTTCCTGTATATGTTTATTTGTGCATATGTTTGAACAATCATATATTTCAAATGTATTTAGTTTCTTGCTCAGACCTTGGATTGAGTGCTGTCATCATCCTCTCTAAAAACAAAGAATTGCAAATCCTGGGCATGGTATTGCCCTTCATCTTCTATAGTAGCAGGAACTTGAAAAATGAATGTATCAGGACGTACTTCTTTTTTAATAACAGAGGAGTCATAATAAATTTGCATAAGTGTGACTATTCTCTTACTATTTTCCGACGGTTTGTCCGGAAATCGTAGCCACTTTTCCCAAATCCCAGTGAGTTTTTTTACAATGGATCTCAATAGTAGAGAATTTCGTAGTTTCACGATGGGTCTTGTTCATGCATGCTTCAATTACCTTAACCCATTTCTACCAGGAGTCATGTTCACCGCCCAAAAGTGATCTGAAAACTGACTGACTGACTGACGAGAAAGAGCCCTGATTGCGCTCTACAATATTGCTCTGAGGATGCCTTATAGATGAAAAAATCAGTTGAATATTCTTCTTTTCTGAAGGCTCTATCTGATTTCTAGAGGTAGCTTGTGTCCCATGATCACAAATAATTTGTGCAGGTCTTCCACGCTTTGGAATGTAATCATCTAGTGTTTTTAAAAAGGCTGTTTTGGTAGTGGCATCATTACCGAAGTACTTCTTTGCGCTAAAATTCGAATGTGTCATCCGCTTGTTTACACCAGCTCTTACTTTTACTCTAATGGTTCCTGAAATATTTAGATGTAACGTAAGAAAACCACGAAAAATGAGGTTTTATAAAAATTGTAGTAAATAACAAAACAGTGGAGGTTTATAAATAAACAAGGTAGTAGCACAAGAAGCAGCAGAAGGAAGATTATTAGCAATTGTTACAGAACTTTCGTGGTGATTATTGTACGACATGCTGTGATCAGCAACATGAGCGCATACATTTCATTACATATCAAGAACAGATGATGCGAGAATATATTTTTGTTAGTTTTGTTTGTCATCATACAACGAAGAAGATAGCTTATTATCTATTTATAAACCTCTATTATCAAGTGAGTTATAATCATTTTTGTAAAAACCTATTTTTTCGTGGTTTCTTCATGTTTTTTTACAAATATCTCAGGAAACATTAGCGCTATTGAGAATTTGAGATGGTCGCTGGATTCAGCGTTAAAAAATGCATCAAAATAATGGACCACATATTCAAGAAAGAAATATCTAGTATATTTTACATTAAGATAAGCAAATTTTCATAAAAAAATTAGGTTGCAAAAATATTTGAAATAAGAGCTGGTGAAAAACGAACAGATTCTAGATTCGAATTCAGCGCAAAAAAGTCCTTCGGAATTGAGACATTTAAAGATTTTAGTACTTCGATTTAGAGATGCAGAATAATTCATCGATGGAGTTCTTTATGAAACCTCCTATTCCGCTCAGTGCAAAATTTAATCCTCTTACGGGGGTGGCGGTACTGGTTTTCGAACTGCAGGGTTTTACGCGAAATTCGTAACACTTCTCTTTAAAGAAAAAGGCAGTGTACTTGCAAGATTCAGGGCAAAAAGGAATCTCTCAAAGGCTCATAGCCAGGTACAGAGTAGACATTATTTTTGTGCTAGCGCAGCATTGAAAAATGGTATTCATGGGTTCAGAACATTCATAATCATCTATGAGTATATTATTCATTTTCGAGCATCTGGTTCCTTATTGAACAATTCTTTCTGTATAAAAATTAACTCCTTAAAAAGACTCTTTTTAGTTTGAATTTAGGGTATTCATGCTCTTTACCTTTTCCGCAATTATTTCTCTATATAAATCTTCAAATTGTTCCTACTCTATAACGTTTATTTCTTTACTCTTCCACAAATAATCATCGAAATCGTCATCAAGAATCCAATTTTCTCCCATACCCTGAATACAACAGATTTCATTTATTTGCTCCTCTTCGTTTTCTAATAATTGTTTAAAGCACAAGTTATAAACATAATTTCATCAAGTACCAAAATCAAAATCTAAAAAATCCGCTGCATTCCTAAGTCTGATTCCTGGGTCTTGGCGATTTTTTTCCTAGTACATTTTGGCCATTGGAAAGTTTTCAAGTACCCGAAAAAATTGTTCTCTTGTTTACACAGGTGCTAAGAATTTTTCCGAAAACATTGGTGAATCAAATAGAAATTATATCTTAGAAAATGATTGATCAAGATCCGCTAAAAAAATGGAAAGACTTTTTTGACCTCCAGGTTATAAAAAAAAATTAAACTAAAGGAAATTTAAAAAATCTGCAAACAAGAAATTTTGTAAACATTTTTATTTAGTGCGGGTTACCAAACTGCATGTCTATCGACTCCAAATAAATTGTTTCTTTTTTAAAATTCCAAAACGCTACTTTTTCGCGTTGTAGCAATTCCGAATTCCAGAATTCTTTATTTTCGACTCACTCTATAGGGCATGGCCGCACAGGGGTGAGGGCTGAGTTTTGGTAGGGGTACACACTTCTGTTTTTACGGTCTACTCGCAGTACGCAGGTGAACTGATCACCTTCATGAATAGATATTGACATTGAGTATAAACCACAAACTGAATACTCAAGCTGATCATAACAATGGTATTAACCTTTTTTCCTTTTCAGAGTCTCTCGATAGCAGTGGAAAATAGTTTACAAGGGTTATTCAATAGTGCCGTTTGGAGTTGTCTTGGTCGACCTTTTTTTAGCCGACTGACAGTGACGGAGGCACCAAAAATGCAGTGGGTCCATAAGAGACTTTAGAGGGAACGTTCTTCTTTCTCTGATAGTACTATCGCGGTCCTCTTATGGGGAAGCGGTGGGGAAGGAAACGTTCAAGGAGGAAGAAACCTATGACGGATGTGAGAAGAGGTAAGGCATGTGAGGGGATGGTTAAGGAGGAAGAAACCTCTCTGGTGGCCGGTGTGTTTTGCCTGGGTAGCATATTCCAGGAGCGCAGCAAAGCTTGTGAGAGCTCGGGCCCGTACCAATCTCCGGATCGAAGGCTTAATAGACTCTAAGAGCAAAATAGTGAGCTGCTCATCCGTCATCAATGGGCAGAGTCACTGAGCCAAAAGACACTGCTTCCGCAGGAAAATGGCTATGCTGTCTTTCTCAGATTGCTTCCGTGAGTATAGGGTAGTATGTAGGCTCATAATCTTGGTGACGCTGTCGAATTTGCTGAGGAATTTTTCAGCGAATTTGGCCAATGAAAAAGTGAGTACTTTGAATGTCGCCTACCATGTTTGTGCCTCTCCCTTAAGGCTCTTGTCCATTAATCTGCGTCCATTGGTTTGGATCGATATGCGATAGGATGAAATAATTTTCGCAGTCGGACAGGAGCTTCTTTGGATCCTCATGATCCCTGCCCACATGTTCAGCTAACGGTGGTGCGGGTGAGTAAAAGGCGCGGATAAGGCCTAATAGATCCGACCCTGAGATTCTTGGCGGAGGCTGGGCTGTTATCACTGGCAACTGAAACTGGAAGCTGGTTGTGGTGCTCGTTGTAGGGTAGCCATAAATCATGGAGGGCAATTGCGCGGGTCCTGCTGATGGGGGTTGACTGTCCTGTCGTGAAGGTAACGATAATCCATCGTGGGTGGCTTGAGAAGGTCGTGAATTTTCAGCTAGGTAGAGATGTTGTCCATCCCGAGTTAATGGTCCTAGGTTGCTGGGTGGGGAGACCATATCGCTGATGGTATTAGGTCTCTGAGTGATGTTGAGCGCCACTGGGTGTTTCGGTCCATGCCCAGAAGTGGAGAAGTGCAAGGCCTGGAGGTTGTTGACGAGGACTGTGAACGTAATGCTGTGTTCCATGTCATCATCCTCTCATAGGAATAGAAATGTTCCTTTTTCAAAAAGGTCATCATCCTCTCAATATGAATGTTGTGTAAGCGCCTGCTTTCGTCAAGAGCTGGGGCGTCAGTTGCTGAGTCGTCGTTTCCAGAGACTCTATTCGTCTTAAGATCTGGAACGGTTGGTGGTTTAACAGGGAAGTCCTCGAATCCTGAATCAGCAGTTCGTTTGAGTGTGTGTTGAACTACTGGAGGGGAAAGGCCGATGTCACTGGTGTTAGTGCACGAGGTTGGTGCTGCTACGACAGCTGTAGGCCTATTCCGTTTGCGTGTGAGACCTGTAGATGCAGCGGCGGTGACTCGTACAGGGATGTGGATGTGTCGGCCTGTCAGGTTGGCGGATCCGCGGAATGCAGCGCATGAATGAAGTGTTGTTTTGCGCTGGCTATCTCTGACAGCGAAAATTGGAGACATGTCTCAGGGGATTTGGTTCTAGCAACAACTGGAACTCAAGAGCCCCGCGTTCGGGAGCCAATTGTCACTCGACGGTGGCTGTTAGTAGATTTGGGTGACGTTCTTTTCGCGGATGAGTCTTAGCCATACTTGCAGCCCGTCGAGGCCTGTCGCGGGGTTGCTGTCCATGCTGGATAGGCACCGACTTTTCGATGACCATTTTTTTGTTTTTTTTTTATGTCCACAGGGAAGAAAGTTGAAGGTGGTAAGGGACGATGGTAAAAGATGAGGAAGGTTAAAAACTAGGAGAGGATGATAGTGGAAAGGGAGGAAGGTTTTTAAAAGTTCTCATTTGGACAACTGTCGGAGCTCCCAATGTATGTCGCTCCTTCTACGGCATTTATCGCCAAGCTGTGGAATCTGTCGCGGCGCTCCCAAAAGGCGACTACCCTGGGATCTTCCTCGTGGATTTTGATATCCTTCAACGCCTTACTCGTTGATGGGTCATGACCATCCGGAAGGTGTTGAGGATTGAAGAAAACGATGAGGTCCGGGTCCAAGGTCAACACCATGGCGCGGTGCTGATTTGCGCCCACGGGGATAAGCGTTTTTCGGGCTGCGGAGAGCTTGGCGTTTGTGCTTCTCCGCAGACTCGAGAGGAAGCGAGGATGTTATGGTCCTGGTGGTGGCGGGGGTCGCCGAGTGACCGGAGTGTCGCCCTTCAGGGGGGGGGGGACGGCTGACGAGAAGTCCGTGGGCCAGCACCTCCTTGGCGTTGGCGGCGATGCTGTTGCCACTGCCGCCAGTTCTCAGCCATGCAGGAGGGGAAGGCAGTTTGGACCAGCCAGCGTTGGTGGCGTAGAAGGTCTTCGTTAGAGGCCTTAAGCTCATTGGCTGCTCGTTTTGGAGAGCGCACACCAATCAGCAAGCCGATGTGGTGTGGTTTGTGAACGTGTGGTACGCCGCCTGCTAATCGGCTGCTGACTACAGAAGCGCACGCCAACCAGCGGGCCGACACGGCACAGTTCGCGAAAGTGAGTGTGTCGCCCGCGTATTGGCTGCTCGCTGCGGGAGCGCGCCAATCAACAAACTGATACGGCACCGTTCACGGAAATGAGTGTGTAGCTTGCTCATTGGTCACCTGCTAAGGTCTCGCGCGCCAATCTTTCTTGTATCCTCATACATTGCTAGACTTAGATCCAAAAATATATAGAACGAATATATAGAGAAATAAAAAATATGAAACTATGTATAAACAAATATGGAATAATATATACATAAATCGATTTGTTAACGTATGGAAAATAAAAAGCTTGTGTATAAACACGGAATACAACAAACGGTATTAAAACGACGTGATAAAGAATAAGGAGCTTGAGTATAACACGAAATGAAAGCAAAGTATTATCGTAATTATGAAAAATAATTGCAGAAGAGATTCGTAATTAATTAATTTATAATTTCCATAGCTTTATCTCTCTAAATTACCAAAAAATAAACAAATCATACATTGGAGGGAGCGCAAGCCAATCAGCGAGATGGCTTGGCAACGCGCACCAATCAGTAAGCGTGTAACCACTACATAATAGCTAGAATGACAAAAGAGATTCATAATTATTTAATTATAATTCCCATAGCCTTATTTCATGATATCGTGGTTCAGGAACTTATTTTTGCTATTTATGATTTGAAAACTATCAAAATAAACAAATCATACATTAAAGGGAGCGCAAGCCAATCAACGAGGTGGCTTGGCAACGCGCACCATTCAGTGAGCGTGTAGTCACTACATACTAACTATAATCCCAGGAGAGACTCATGATTATACAATTATAAATTCCATTCCACAATTTCATGATTTAAGAACTTATTATCATCATTTTTGAGTTGAAAATTGCCAAAAATAAACAAATCGTACATTAAAGGGAGCACGAGCCAATCAACGAGGCGGTTCGGAAGCGCGCGCCAATCAGTGAGTAAATCATTCGATCTACATCAAAAGTAGAATCACGGATAAGTGATCAGGTTACCCGCGAATCTCAACTCTGATTAGATAGAAATGATGAAAAAATATTACTGAGGGAATTTATTCGATGAAAAAAAAATAATAATGGCAAGCAAAGGTCGTCGTAGCGGCAAGGGAAAGGACACTGAAAAAATTGAGATAACTAAAGTGAAAATTAGAGGTCGCTTTCGTTTGTCGCCCTGTACAGCCACTAGCGCGTATCAGTACATTAGGGTTATTTTATGAACTACCATCGGATCCTTCAGAAGAATTTGGCAGGAATTTAGTTGCTTGTACATTTGGTCTAAAAATGCTATTATTATTTTGAAAGCACTCATTTCCATTAGGAATGCTTCTAGAATAATCTTTTAAATACTAAATTCTAACATTTCTGGATTTTTGTGGGCAATCAAGGGGTCACTCATTTACACTGTTTGATGCAAAATTATTACCCGGAAATTGGAGTCCTCCGGATTTCAGATAAGCACCATTATATTCTCGAGATGATTGCGGGATTTGGTTTGGGATGAGCTATAATTCTGGTTGTATCTTCCTGGGTTGAAATTACCATAATTCTGATTTCGATAACGATTTTGACGAAAATTAGGATTATTTCTGTAATATTGTCGATCATTTCCACGAGCGCGCTAACTAGGATTATAACCCCCTTGGTTCCTATTCTAATTCTGACCTTGGTACTGCTTCCAAATTCTCTGAAAATACCTTTTTCTAAAAGTGCTGTTTTAATGTCCTCGGTAAAATGCCTTGATAACTTGTTGACAATCTCGGAGTCGGAAGGTGATGGAATCGGATCTCTGGCATTTGTGGTTAACTGAATTGCATAAGCTGCTCGTGAAATTTTACTTCGAGGAGTACATCAACCGAATTCTAGTTCGCGATTCACTTAGTTTGGACATTTTCACTCCAGAATTTCTTAATGAATTTGACTTTGGAAGTTTCAATGTCATCTTTGTCTTTTTTCTGTTATCACAAAATTTGTGTTCTGGCAGATCTTTCAACCAGGTCATTTTACCGCAGGGAATAACTTTACACTTCGACCTCTTCTCTAAGTTATTCTGACCAGTCTCTGAATCGCGCAATCTTTTTTCAATATTCATTTCTTCACAATCAAATCATTTATTTCAGATAATAATTCTCATTGCTCAGATTGTTTTTGAATAATTTTTGCTAACTTTCTCTCAAGCCTATTTTTTCAACCTTCTGCAATGTATCTACTTCAAGGTCTAGTCTTGCCAATTTAGTTTTATTCTGCTCAATCGTAGCTATTACTTTGTTCAATGTTGATTTTACAGAATTTTTATTTATTAGCCAAGCCTTGCCATTCTCGAATGTCTGAACTGTCCTCGGCATCTGATTCACTTTCCATACAATCATCAACAAGTGAACGCGCATCCATGTTCGCCCCTTCATTAAACACGAGAAATTCATCGTAATTTGGTTTGTAGGCCATTATGAACGCTTGGGTTCATCATGAGTAATTTGAGGCATATCGACCTCGAATTCTCTAACCCTTAAGTTATACGGGCTGGCACTCACAACCCCTCCTTCTATATCTCTCTATATCTAAAGGATGGATACATTGTGTTTCCTGTCATGCTACTTTTTTGGTTTTCAAGAAAAAGTCCAAATGAAAAAAATTATATTCTAAATTCGAATTCATGTGTATTATATACGTTGACGTCACGGGTATCCCATTATATTACCTCAGTGCTTCATTATACCTAAAGACGCTACCACCGTAGCGAACATTCCAGCAATAGAAACTATTTGTCGAGTAAATACTTGATTTATTTTAACATAAGCTCTAAAAGTATATTCTTTTTAGTAAACGACATTAGATAAGTCACAGTAAGCGCGCGCTGAACCAGAACGTTCGAACTTTTCGTTCCGGTTCAAATGCCTGCCATATCCCCTACAAAAACACTTACAATTCTTTGTAACAAGTCTTATTGTAAGTCGTCTAAAAATTTCATGCAAATAAAACCACTCCAAGTCAGATCTTATACGTGCTACGATTTGCGGTTAAATCGGTTTCACATAGTATATGTATAATTGTATATATAGATTCAAAATAAAAAAATAATTTTAGGTGTTAGAAGGCTTTCATTTTTAGGTTATAGAGTCTGAATATAAAAAAAATATTTATTATTAAGCATCGATAATTTTGGTGGATAAGATTTTAAATCTGGATAAACATTAAGCGACAAAATCAATAAGAATCTTCTATTCACAAATATGGATATACACTTCTATAATAACGCCTAATAGTGGTACTAAAAACATGTGATGGGAAAAGTGTGATGTTGGAAAAGTCTCAAGGAAGGGCCCAGTAAAAAAAACTGTCTGGGGCGTATTGAGGTGAATTGAGATTTTTCATTTCGTTTGAATCTCGCTTTCTGATTTGCTGAAACGAATTAAGCCTGGGCGAATAGGATATTTGAAGGTTATGTTACTAAACACTTCCTAAGAAATCTTTCAAGACAAAAAATAGACACAAATAAGACAGACATTTTTGAGGAATATACATTCCATTTGAAAGATAACCTTAACTGCTATGGAAACTCAAAACGCAACGACAAAAACGGGATCCAAAAATTTGTTCAAAAAAGGTACCTATACATTTCCCTATAGGGACAATCTATAAGGACAACCTGTAGCGACAACCTATATGGAGGGACACAGATACCCTGCAAAAAACGTCGAATTGAAAAGTATTAAGAAGTATTAACATTTTGGATGTATTTCAAATCTGCTTTCTGATGCGGAGGAAAGGTTTAAAAAGCATTGATACGCATTAAGCTTCACCTCGATGATAAGAGACTTCAATGCGTATGCTTCGCATTCAAAAGTATTAGATAGCATTTAGTTCATCCACACTGAGCTCCAAACAGCGGTAAGGTGTTCCAAACTTTATGGAACAGTTGAATATATATTTTTAATAAATACAAAATTTGTAAAAAATGAAATGGTTAAAACAACTTACGGCCACATTCTACGCTCAGAGAGAACTGTATTATTTATATATATATATATATATATATATATATATATATATACCACCTTGATCAAAAAGTTTTAGGACTCGTCACCGTGTGGCGCTCTCGTTCGGCCGATTTCAATTCCTCGTTTTTTGTTGTGTTGGTAGAAGTGTCATTGACGTTCTGGCAGATTTTCAGCTCGATAGCTTGACATTTGTTGAAGTGACGCCGTATTGTGTACATTTATCTTTGTGTGTGGTTTAGATTTCTCACAAAAAAAAATGTTATCGACTTTGCATCAACCAGTTTGCATTAAATTTTGTGTTAAAAATGGATTTAACGGTGCGCAGACTTTGGAAATGTTGGAGAAGTGTTTCGGCA
>JAUMHM010086638.1:0-10837 GCA_032362435.1 Melikaiella ostensackeni
ATACAAATTAATTCTTTACGTAGGGTAAAAGGACCAATTATCGAGAAAATAGGAAACCTTAAACTTTGCTAACCTCTGCCTTAGAAACGAAAACTCCTGCAACTTTGAAACTTATCTCGTTGCATAGTAAATTTATCGAACATTCATTTCTGTATGTATTTTCTTTCAGAAATTTATAATGTGACACAAAAATTGTGATAAAAACTTTATATGTCAAAAACACCACTTCCCGAGGTGCATTTACCAATCGCTCGAGTGCTAGACCCATTAAATTTGTCGAGTGTCTTACTTCTCAGAATGTTGAACATTAAATCATTAACTGCCATTAACATAACCTGCCCTACCTAATATTCATACACAATCATCTTGCATTACCTGGCAGCCCAATCTTTGTCCGGCTTCACGGTTGTTCACGCTTGAATGCTTCTGCCCCCCCCCCCCCGAGCATCCTGTGACGCCCTGTACTCAAGATCTTTGCTCGGACAGTGAGTGGCGTATCAGAGGTTGTTTACATCGCGACTTCATGTGGTCCTGAGTGTTTACTCACTCGTCGCTTTAAGTCAGGTTGAAACTAGATTTTAATAGTGCCCGTTACTGTTCCGAACAAACCCGAGGCTGGCACAGTAACAAGAAATGAGTGTTAATTTTATTTTCATTCTTATTATAATTCACTGTTTAGCATAAAAAATATTTGTCCTTACTCGACAATAGGTGCATCCTCGGTAATTGGTTCCTTTACCCTAACTATTGAGCTTCTTTATGTAAATTTGTACGTGGAAGACTTTATTTTCTGGAAATATGTATTTTTATAAAGCGAGTGGGTTACGACTATCTGAGCGCTTGAACCTGCAATTTGTTTTTGCCTCTCCTGTAAAGTTTTATTTTTGTGGCTTACGACATTATGCAACTAAATGGACAATGTACTTTAAATGGACATATTATACTGTCCTGTTCTTAAAAACTTAAAAATGTTAAAACAATTCTGTTTTATAGAAAAATAAATAACAATAATAAAAAATGAGAAGAATCATATATTAAACAATATAAAGACCTAAATGGAAAGAAATAAAATTGATTGAATATGAGATTATCAATAAATTGCATAATTGCAGACCTGCTAATTAGTGTAGAATACAAAGATGAAGAGCACAATGAACGCGCGTACTTCTCTTTTAGATTCTATTCTAAGCACGCAAATATAAATTCAAATTAGCACATGGCTCTTAATTAAAACATTATTTATATATACATGATTCTTTTACATGATTAGTCTACATGATTATTTTGGTGAAAAAAGTTAATTCTCAACTATTGTTATTGTTGTTTAATTCCATTAGAGTTCATTTTTACATTGTTTTGCTTTATTCATAAATTCTTGAAAATATAAGATGGATTTTTATTCGAAAAGTAGGAGTGTCTAGGAATTAGGGTGGAAGATGTCGTAGTACCATTTGTGAGAGGGAGAGGGTTGGATCCAGAGGAAAGGAGAGTTTCTCTATTATTTTTTGCAGGCGTCTTCTTCTCGAGGGAGGTGCCCAGTCTCTCACCCTTCGGGGGAGTTTTCTGTGACTGGTGGGCAGCGATAGATATATGCGTTCGCAGTTTTGAGTTTTTATCGGCCTTTTCCAACACACGAGAGCACTCATGGTGGGAGTGAGAAAGAGGTGACGTAAATTGAGAGAATTGTGCATGTGCGTGGGAAGGAGAAAGAAGGGAGGGCTGGATGTACGGTACCTGTAGGTTATGAGGTGGAAGTTGGGTGGCGGAGATTACGTGCTGATTACCAGCGTGGTGAAGTGGAAAGTGGGTGGTGGTTGCGGCTAAGAGTGCCAGTACGTGGCGAGGTGGAATGTAAGTGGTGACTACATACTGAGAGTTCCAGCGCGTAGTGAGGTGGAAGGTGGGTGGTGGTTGCGTGCTGAGAGTGCCAGTAAGCGGCGAGGTCGGAAGTGGGTCGTGACTACGTGCTGGGAGATCCAGCGCGTGGCGAGGTGGAAAGTGGGTGGCGTTCTAGAGTTCCAGCAGACCGGGAGGTGGGAAGTGGATAGCGTTCTGGGAGTTCCAAGACGCGCGAAGGTGGAAAGTGAGTGGCGTTCTAGAGTTTCAGCACACGGGGAGGTGGAATGTAGGTGGCGTTCTGGAAGTTCCAGGACGCAAGAAGGTGGAAACTGGATGGCGTTCTGGAGTTCCAGCACACGGGGAGGTGGAAAGTGGGTGAAAGGTAGGTGGAATACGAACGTCGTCACCTAAAGCAAGAAAACCCAGGTTACTTTTGTAGATCACTTTATTTGGCAAGAGTCCCGGTGTTGTCGCCGGCCCGAAGGCTAGGAAAGAGGCGTCACCGGACGAAGACCGGAATCGAAGTCCCCTCTACATAATACCGCAGGGCCTTTTTATAGGAAGTAATAGCGTAGGTCTGCGCAAGACTTTATACGTCCCCGAAGGATGGATCGTGCTGATCCTGTTACTTTCGGCCAGAGCTCTCTTTCTCTCCTTCTATCCGTTTAAGAGAGAGAGGGAGAGAGAAGCGGCAAGGACGGCAATAGTACTTTCCTTCTGGGATGCAACGGTCTTTTTCCCTTGCTATAAGTAGACCTATGCCTTCATTGTAATTGGCAAAACAAGTGTTTGAACGGCGGAATGAATCAAGAGGATTGATTATTAATTTTCTCGTAACTATAGTGCTGACAGCACGTATAACAAATTGGTCACATCCCCCGTCGGGCGATTCCAAACTCGCACTCTGCTACCTGGGAAGGCACTCTGCTACCTGGGAAGAAGGGCATATCCAAACTCGCACTCCACTAGCTGAGGAGTATACCCCCACTTTAGTGGAAAATCATAAAGTTTGATAACATGTTGGAAAGGGGTAGGGATGCGATCTACGTTATTTCTGTGAACCCAAGTGAGGAATAAGTGCTCTGGACCCAGTGGTGGAGGTATTCTTTTCAGGTAGCAGAGTGCGAGTTTGGAATCGCCCGCGAAGAATACCCCCACCACTGGGCCCAGAGCGCTTATCCCTCACTTGGGTTTACAGAAATACCGTAGGTCGCACCCCTACCCCTTTCCAACATTCCATTAAAGTAACTCACTCGGCGCAATGGTGGGGGTATACTTCTCAGTTAATAGAGTGCGAGTTTGGATATTCCCCCTCCCCCTCCCCCTCTCCAGTTCCCCCAAACCCTGTAGTTGTGCCATATAATCAGCACTGTCAAATTTTAATAGAAGAAACAATTTATCTGCTTATTATATACAAACGCAGCTAGCCGGGCAACAATATTTTTCATTGAGTGGCGGTACATTAGTCACAACACCTCCCCCGTTCCATTCCCCTTAATTTGTAGAATTTATAATCTCTGTATTTAATTATCTTTCAAGAGTAAATATAACCACAAATTCCTTTTCAAAATCCCGTGTCCACTTCGTGTTCCAAAATGGAAAATAAAAATTAAATTTTTTTAAATTTTAAGTTCGTCCACTTAGCCCGGCTACATAGCCGGCTTATACGCCCCACGCAATTTCTAATATAAGAATGTGTGTGTCAAATGCTATAAAATGAAGTAGCATACTTTCTTCTTCTTTATTGAAAAATACGATATTCATGTATGTATTTTACTAATTTGAAATTTACATTAATCACTGCAAAAGAATATCTCAATTCTTTATGAATACCCTGGGAATCTGTATTGATATGCTTTGATATTTTGATTGGACAGAATAGCATAAAAGACTCATAAATATGTCCATGATATGATTAAAGATCTCTGCGATGCGCTATGCCATGAAATAGATTGTGTTTTCTTCTCCAGTTTGTGTTGTGAATTAATTTATATTTTCGTATCTAGGCATTTCAGGATCTTAAGAAATCAGAATCTGACATATTAAAAAAAATGGTAATAATAATAACAGTTACATTTTTTCGTCAGTTTGAATTTTTTTGTTTTATTATTATTACATATATCATTAAACTCAAAGAAATTATTTTATTCAATCTTTATATCTTAGTCCTAATTATATTTTATGATTTCCTTTTCATTCCAACCGAACACACCGGCGTTCAAAAAATATTGTAGGTAAAGAGGAAAAAAGGGACCCTTAAGAAAGTTGGTTCGCTGAACTGAGAATTTCTTTTCCGAGACCTGAAATGAAACTTGGAATTGAGATTAACTCACTTCTTTGCTTCTTGAAAGTTTTGTAAAGAGTAATATTTATAGAAGCTTTTAACACATTTGTAAAAATTACGAAAGACTCATTTATAATTTACTTTCCTTCGTTCGTATGTTTGCACTTTGGAACGATAAATAACACTATGCAAAATTTTGGACCTTTCTTTTCTTCCGAAGGACCAACAGCTCTTTTCGATAGATTTTTTCCCCGTAGATTACGAATCTGGAAACGAAAATGTTTCCACAACATCACGTTCTTTTGAGAAGACGGGTTCAAAAAGTATGTAAAAGAACTTCCGTTTGGACATATTTGCATCCATCTAGGGAATAAAGCAGACGTGCTAGAGACTTCTAGTACAGGACTCAAGTAAAAGCTCGAACCTTGGACCTTATGACACCAAAAACATCAGTTGGAGATATGGGCGGCAAACCCCCTCAAGTAAGGCTTTCGTTGGCAAAAATTCTCTCTCTCTTCTCTATCGTTCTCTTTTGCTAAATTTTTATAAATTGATTTTTCCGTTTTTAATGAAAATTTCGGATCTCGTTTACTAGTTTTCAGCCAAATCCTCCCCACAATCCTCTCTCTCCCGCAATCTATCTTTGTACACCTATTCCCTACCCCTCTCTCCCTCCTCCAAAATCTTGGGGTTGTAGCTCTAATGATTTTTATAGGCGTACACATTTGAACCACTTAGGAAGGGTTTCCCCAACAAAGCAAACAAAAGTTGAAAGTTTGGGAAATTAAATAAAAGGCACTAAGGAACGTTTTTGAACTCTTACAAATTTTCACAATTAAAAGCAAAATCTCGAAAACAATTTATAGAAAACATTTTTATTTTATTTTAAAAATGAAAAAATGCATAAACGTTCCTTTGTGCTTCGGACTTTTACTGAGAGTTGTTTACAAATGAAATTTTGTTCCTGATTAAAGTTTTTTGGTATCCTACTAACATGCGCAATTTAAAACTAAAATAAATTAAAAATAATTGATCGCGCCCTTTTTTAAAAAATCAATTTTTCTATTTAATCAATTTTTTAAGACGAAGTTTGATTAAAATATTATTATAACTGTATTTTCAAATCCCTCTTCGAGATTAGTATTTGCCCTTTAATTTTGCGACTAATTTGCTCATAATGTCAAATTTGTCAATATTGGGGCTTACAATTTATATCCTTGTAGTATAGTTTCCTGATTCAGTTCAAAAAATTTCTGAGATTGTGTTGAATAAGAAATTATAAATTAAATAATATTGAATATATCATGATATTTTGAGAAATATTAAATTTATAATTTCTTAACACAATTTGAGAAATTTATTGATCTTAGTGACGAACCTACCATAAGGATCTGAATTGTAAGGCCCAATATTTACAAGTTCGCCTTCTTAAGCGAATAATTGAAAATTAATAATCTCGATTTGGACATTTGAGTTTTGAACATTTTAATTATATTAAAAAAGGAATTTAGGAAATAAGGTCACTATTATATTTCCCACAAATTTTTTGGTTAAAAATTAATCAAACAGAAAAACAAACAATTTTCAGTTCAAATCGATTTGAACGTTGCAACGTGCAGATTTTAAAAAATGTTCAATTTCTTAGCATCATTCTAAATATAAATGGTTTTTCTAAATTTGCTATTGCATTGAGAGAACAGCTTGTTGCATTTCATAATCCCGAGTTTTTTTACGGACCTCTAGGATTTTCATTCCACACTTTTTTATTTTATTTTTCATTTGTTAAATATTCATGTTTCTGAGTCACGCGATGGTAACATTTTACACGCAAGCAGAATCTTTTTTGTTCAATGAACTCTTGACACTTACAGAATTCGGAGTCGCAATTTTCTGCTCTAGTTTAACATTCAAAATCTGCGTAAATATTAGTTTTACTGGTATAATTATGCGAAAGGTGCCCACAGGGAGTCAGAAAAATTTAAACTCGTATAGACGTTCATTTTAAAATTAACCTGAAAACTTTGAGACATGTAAATGAAATCTAATCCTTCGTGTATTTTAGTATGGAAAGATAAAACCTTTTTATGTAAGTATTTGAGAAAAAATTAACCCCGTGTACCCTTGAATGTACACAGATAGTCCCCCGTTTCAGTAAATGAAGCTTCTTGAAACGGTTCAGTCGTTGATATATTCATTTACTTGGTCCATCTTCTACGAAAACTTTCGTTGAACTTAAACTATCGGATATTTACTGAGAAATATATAATATAAAATTGACTTATAAATATACGTTGGTAAACATTGCTTTTGTAACATACATAATAAATTTCAGTATTACCAACTCAAAATAGTTAGATGACTATTTACATCACGGTACGTGCGATACATTCGTGCCGACCTGCCAACCGTCAGAATGTCAGAATAAAAAATTCCCTCATGCATTTTCACAACATTAACCTCAATATTTCTCAATATTTAAAAAATTTATCTCATTGACTCTTTGTGAACCCTGAAACTTCGTTTACCAAAGAACGGTTCATTACTTTAAATCCAGACATAAAACCTTGTTTGCCGCAATAGCATGATAATAGTGTTTCCAGACTGTAAGCATAGAAGTGAAAATTTTTTAATGGTCCTGTTTTTCTCAAATATTAGTTGAAAGTATAAAGAAAAATCAGTGAGAATTGTCAAAAACACATTTCACTTAAATAAAACTGAAATACGAAAAACAGACGAATATGACTTTTCCAAAAGACGTCAATATAACAGGATAATATATATCTATTGATCTCAAATTCAAAAACAGCTTAAATACTATCTACTGATCATTGTGAAATTTAAAAATCGATTTGAGAACTGCTTTCTTTACGTTTTTGATGCACAAGAAGCTATAAGCTGGAACTTTTCAAATATATATCTCCACAAATCCGTTTAGTATGGCAAATGGCAGGTCCACGTAACATTTTGCTATACTCTTAGCTTGACCCAGGACCAACGACGTGGACGTGGTGGTATAAAGGTCCCATTCTTTTTTATATATGTTTTTACTTTTTTCCCCTATTTTCGCGTATTTTTGAGAATTTTATTAATATATCAAAATTCTTAAATGGCTGAAAAATTGAACGTTCATCACCTTATCATCATTAAATGTTCATCACCTTTACACTTTGAATGCTTCGTGAGGAGAATTCCACAACTGCCTTTTTCAACCTTGTTGAATACGTGGTGTCTTCAATCCAGTTTATTTTATAACGTTCCCAATATCTTAAGAATTCTCTGTGGAAAGATTCGAGAGCTTGTCCTGCCCATAAACCACATAGATATCCTTGACAACGAATGCTGTTCATGAAAAACGTAAAAAAGGTAGTTTTCAACCTCGCTTTATGATTTTACTATAATATAGTTATTTTTCATATATCAATATTGGTGTCAGTGAATAGTGTTTAGTCCACTCTTACGTTTAAGATGGGTGAGAGATGTCGCTGGTGAGACAAACCGCAAATGTAGCAATTGGGGTCGGGAGACTTGCTGCACAGTTGACACCTTGGAGGAAGACTTTCAATTTTCCTTGGAGGAGATGTGCCGCAGAGAGACTCGCTGCTGGGGAGAGGAGCCGCAGATGTGGCAAATTGAGTTCGGGAGACTTACCGCACTTTTGCCACTTTGGAAAAAGATCTGAATTTTTCTTGGGGGAGACAAGCCGCAGATGTGGAAATTGAGTCTAGAAGACTTTCTGCACTTTCGCTACATTGGATGAAGATCTAAATTTTTCTTGGAGAAGATATGCCGCAGAGGGACTCGCTGCTGGCGAGACAAGCCGCAGATGTGAAAAATTGGGTTCGGGGGACTTGCCACACTTTTGTCACCTTGGAGGAAGACTTCCAATTTTTCGTGGGGAAGAGATGCCGCAGAGAGACTAGCGGCTGGGAAGACAAGCCGCAGATGTGGCAGACTGGGTTCAGGAGACTTGCCGCACTTTTGTCACCTGTAAGGAAGATTTCCCATTTTTCTTGGGGGAGATATGCCGCAGAGAGACTTTCGGCTAGGAAGACAAGCTGCAGGTGTGGCGAATTGGGTTCGGAAGACTTGCCGCACTTCTGCCACTTTGGAGGTAGACCTAAGATTTTTTGAGGGGAACATGCCACAGGGAGACATGTGGCTGGGGAGACAAGCCGCAGGTGTGACAAAGGGTTCGGAAAACTTTCCGAAGAATTGGGAGTCTGCTGGGGAGAGATGCCACATATGTGGCTTGCCGCAGATAAGACACATAAGATGAGTAAAGTTGACACTGAATAGGTAACTAAACTTTAGGACATTCCAATCATACACATCACACATTTCTAAGTGCTTGTATGAGTCTTGAATAAGTAAATGAATTTTAGTACGCCATACTATGCTTTTATATATCAGGGTAGGCATGGTGTCTTTTTTAGAAGGTCTGTTTAAAATGATAATGTAGTCTTATCGAGTTTCGTATCTCTCTCCAAAAGGGTAAAATAAAAACTTTATACGAGGCAAAACATTGCTGAAACATTTTACCCTTTTAGATGAAGTGCCACACCAGGGTTGCTTTCTTTACTCTATCTTCAAAGCACTATTTACTTTTTCACCTACGCTACTTCTACGCTCCATTTTTTTCGCCTGAGTATAAAAAACAGATATCATTAATTATTTTGTTCCTCGGATTTTTTATTACACTTTACCTGAAAGTATTAAAACTTTATAGTCGCACAGAACTTAGAACATAAAATCTTGGAAAGCTTGGAAAAGGTACGGTATCCAGAAACAGCTCTGGAAAATCTGAAGATATACATATTCAATGCCTTTCAATGGAGCTTTATATCCCATGAAATTATGTAATTTTCAATCTGAAATATTTTTGTTGTCGAAACTGCCAGCTATTAGTTAAGAAATACGGACAAATTTTATAAATTTAAATTCAAGTTTCGAAACATATATAAAAATTCAAAAGAAAGTTCTGCTATTAATTCCACTTATTTTTATTTTTAATGGGCTTTTATCATTTTTACCAATTGTAACGTAAGCTGCACGGAGAAAAATACGACTTGAAATCTTGATCTTCAGTGCCTAGAAATCAGATCTTATTCCTAACCTGGTCTACTTCTCCAGATCCAGGATGCAATTATAATAAATCATTAATGCGTAAATATTTCAATCGGGACTCAAACAGCAAGAACAAGTATGCGATTCAGGAACGAGCGAATGTCCCGTATAGGGGGAAGGGGCATACAAAACGTGAAGCGTACACGAACTTCGTGCCACGATTCACACGCAAGCCTCAAGAGTAGAGGCCAAATGCCTTGAGCAAGTTGATAGGCGTTCCGCGAGCACTCCAGTACAGCACAGAAGTCATTCCCATACCAAGTATAAGGTGCGCAAGGAGGAAGACGAACAAAGAATCGTCGTCCAAAGAAAGGATGATGGCTACCAGCGTGAATTTCGAAACTCAGAATGAATGTCACTGAAAAGCAAAACGAGACTTTGCAACGAAAAAAAAAATTATTTTTGAAATTATTATTATATATTCTTGATTTTTCAATTTCATTAATACGTAGTCACTTATACATATAAACGCACGCTTAAACCCTTTGAAAAATCGCACTCGCTGAGATTCGAACCCTACCTATCTAAAATTAACTAAACCTTATACCGCACGCACTAACCAACTGAGCTGTCTAACCGCTTAGACCTTCTTGACAAAATATTGGCCAAGATTTTGAGGCAGCTTCTGATAAAAAATATTTCTATGCTTCGTTGCATACGTCTTTTTCTTTTGGAAATTTGTATTTGTCAGTTTTTCCATTGATCTCCTATAACATAAAATATATTCTTAATAAACTTTGGCGAAAGTTTTGCATAGAAAAATTAACAATTACTGTTAATTATTCAAACAGTTTATATAAACAAATGCATATTTAGATCTTTTTTCAATGAATAATTAAATAGTCTCATTATCTTTAATGAATCAACTAAAAATGTCTTAGCAATGATTTCTTGTTATTATATTTTTCAAATTGACAACAAACGTTAAGTATTTGCACAATTCTTATAAGCGAATACGGGAGCTCGTACATTGGCTGACTCTTGACTTCTGACCGTATGGCACTGACTGCTAGACGTTTGGGAATGAGCGCAATCTGACACATCGAATTCTATAGTGCATTCCGCAATTCTTACTGTGACGGATTCTTTTACTATTTCCATCATATGTGCACATGATAATAGGCTTTAATTTTGTCATTTTAATTACAGCGGTCATTCATTAAGATATATTTATATCTTCATACTCAATTCTAAAAAAGTTCCCGTTTACTTTAATATATAAAAATAATCACTGCATTTTCTGTAAATGAGCGCAAAGCTTCGAACTAAGATTAAATTTCATTGTAATTGGTTGCAATATACAATTCCGATCGTAATGCTTTTGTAAATTAAACGAAAAGAACTACAAAAGCTCACGGCATTCAATTCCATAAACGTGTCAAATACTTATCAATATATTTACTCGTAAGACTCATTTTAATTTCTTATATATACTAAAATATCTAGGAACGTAGTCTATATTCGTGCATTCGTTTCTATTCGAATAGCACTTTTCGATGTTGTTTAGCAATCTCTCCGTAACCAAAATTTTCATTTTTCTCTGTGTGGTAAATCATTTATAAATTTCAAACCTCTGTACAAAATTATTCC
>JAUMHM010086639.1:0-10836 GCA_032362435.1 Melikaiella ostensackeni
TCCACTCTCCATTCCGCTTGTTGTATGTTTTATTCTTACAAAATACAGCTATTTTAAACATACAATGTTGTCGTATAGGTTTTTTGTTCATTAAATTAGCGCGAGTGTCAATTCGCAACAAATTAAATATGTCTCAAAACATTGCCAAAAAAGCGTTTACGGAATCTTTCAATGTAATACTTCTTAAATTGGCTTGTCGGTCAGTCTTCTTTGATGTTATTCGATCGTTTTATTCCTTGCTTTTTCTGGCATTGATTGATGTACATATTGGAATGTTACTACAATACACAATCATGTATTTATACCCGACTTCATTAAAATGCTTTTGCTTCTGTGCTTTTTACAGATTTTTAATGTGAAATGGTATTTCTTCTCAGGTGATACCTTGGGCTTCAGTCTTGCATTACAGTCGTATATTATGCACTATAACCCTATTTTTTCTTTTCGATTATTTTTTAGCTAATTATTTAATTGTTTCTGATAAAAAAACTCTCAGTTGGATTCCTGAAGGGCGCCAGGTTGTTTTGTTCAAACTACCAAACAAATTATTCTGATCATCACATCAAATTGATTATTGAAATACTTCAGAGTTATTGTCTGTTGTCTAAATTGTGCTTAATTAAATGCATTTAATGCTTCGCTAGGTTTTGCTCGATAGAATGGCGGGATCAGGATCAACGGCACAGTAGGGTGACGTTATGATGAAATAAACTACCACTAATTGTATCAAAATCGTATAATCACTCACAATTCAACACCATACAATGACTAGTCGTTTTATTCACAATGCGCGATGGTTGGAATTCTAACCAATTAAAATATGAAATGCGTCATCAAAGAATTAACCAATTCGGAGACATGGAAAACACGTGTCAAACAAAACTTGAGTTATACTCCATTTTAAACCGCCAATTAACCTTAATTAGTGATGGTTGGGGCTTATACGCAGTCCAAAAATAATTATACTCCAGAGACGTGACTATTGAATTAACAATATCAAATATAGGACCCTAACAGCATAAAATATTCTTAAAATGTTCCTGGAATAATCCGAGAAATATTAGGAATGTTCCACTGAATATTCTGGCAACATTCCAAATACCGGTACAATATCCTCTGTTTTAGAATATTCCTCAGACATATTCTAGTACAGTAAATCTGTGATGAAAAAATTGGGTTTGGGGAAACAAATGACCGAAGCTATTTTATTTCATATATTTTTAGTGACACATGTAAATAGCACGAAACCAAGTTTTCGGGACTCCTCCCCTTAAGGTTTTTGAAAAAAGTCAAAAAGTTTTTGGATTTGATTTTCCGTGAGAGCGGTAGGTCATAGAGAAAAAATTTTCCAACAACAATTGGAGAGGACTCTATTATCTACAAATTATCTCATGTAGTCGCTGCGATACAACCAAAAATGCACAAAATAGAGGGCGCCAAAGTTGCCAAAAGTCAGTTTTCGCAGCTATTTTATTTCATAAATCGTTACCGGGGCATTTGAATAACCTAAAGTCAAAAAGTCGGACCCCCCTAATGCGTTTTGATAAAACTCAAAATGTTTTTGGATTTGATTTTCCGTGAGAATGGCATGTTACAGAGAAAAAATTGTTAAACAGAAAATGTAGAGGACAGTATTATCTACAAATAATCTCATGCAGTCGCTGCGCCTCAACCACAAGTGCACGAAATAGAGGGCGCTAAAGTTTCCAAAAATCAGTTTTTGCTGTTTTTCAACGGAAAAAAAGTTTTCACTATCACGGTAGATTCAATTCAATTTAAAAAGTTTTTTCCGGCTCTACCACTTTTGAATTACCGCGCTGGTGAAATTTTTTTTTTCCTTGTTGAAAAAGAGCAAAAACTGATTTTTGGCAACTTTGGAGCCCTCTACAGGTATTTCGTACATTTGTGGTTGGAGCGCAGCGACTGCATGAGATAATTTGTAGATAATACTGTCCTACCCATTTTTTGTATGAAAAATTTTTCTTTACGACCTACCGTTCTCACGGAAAATCAAATCCAAATACTTTTTGATTTTTTTCAAAACCCCCAAAGGCGGGATTCCCGAAAACTTGGTTTCGTGCTATTTACATACGCCACTAATGATTTATGAAATAAAATAGCTTCTGTCATTTTTTTCCCACAAAAATGACAGATTTACTGTACTATTCCTGGTATATTCCATGGATTATTTGTGACACATTCAGGTCACGACTAGTAAGCTTGTATCCCGAGTCAACAGACGGTGCAACTGGTAAATACTGTGAGTTCTTTGGTGGCTCCATGTATATTATCGTTCAAGACGACATGAGTGTCTCTCTCGAAGACCCAACCGAGAGATGGCGCTGTTAGGTGTTCTCGATTCTTTAAATTCTTACGTCATCTGTCATAATGTGCAGAAACAAATTAAATAACTGCGTAAAAGAACAATTTTCAAGCAAGTCACCTAGATTAGTATTTTTTTCCAGAACTATTTAGTTAAGTAATAAAATAAATGCAAAAATAAGTACTCATATCATTATTAATTTGATTACCTTTTGAAAGATTCCCCCTCTTTTTGTCAATTTCACATATGTCATTCAATCTCACCTTTAAATTGTATATGACACTAAAGCTGACCCCCCCCCCCCTCAAAAAAAAGTTACGAAATGTCGAAGAGAACCCTGAATATAAGATATAAAGAAATACTTTGGGTTCCCATTATTTTTTTTTAAATAGTTATTTACAGATCTTAGTGGTTTTTCCATTGAGTATTCTCTACAACTGTAATATTTTGAATTTCATTTAATTTATTTTAATTTTATTCCCTTAGACATGTTTTATTACATGAGAAACTTATTTCTAAAAGAAATATTGATTAATTAATAGTCCTAAAAAAATTTAAATGACAAATTTCTAGTAACAACACAAAAAATTACTTGAAATTTTCAAAGTTTTAAATTATTTTAACCTTAAATTTTGAAGTGAGCTTAAATAAGGCAAAAATTAATGTGGATTTGAATAAAGTGTGTCTGAATTTAAGGAAACGTAGGACGATTAATTTCTGAAATTCTGATTTCTACAGCTTAAATTCAGAATGAAGATATATTCATCCGTTTGATTAGTGAACGTCCATTGATTACGTAAGGATGATTTTTGAAATTTCAAACCCCATAACCCCCCCTCCCTTTGTAAGGGCCCGTAAGATTTTTGTAAACCCACCCCCACCCCCACCCCCTTCTTACGCAAGATTATATATTTTTACTCAATATATCAACCATTTATCAATTTTCTTACCATAGAAGAAAGTTCAAAAGATTTCAAGGAATCACAAAAGTTTTAGGGTATTTCAAACTATTCCAAAGTATGACGAGAGGTTTTACAGACTTTAAGTGACTTTCAAAGATTTCAAGAATTTGAAGAAATTACCTAGTAAAATTTCAGAAAGAATCTCAATTTTTCAAGGGGCTTTAAAAGATTTTGAGGGACTTCAATGTGTTTAATCATACTTCAATAGATTTTACGGGATTTCAAGAGATACCGAAGGATTTCGACGGATTTTTTGGGATTTTGACGAATTTTCAAGGAATTACGAACGATTTCCAAGGCGTGCAAAGGGTTTTCAAAGATTTTAAAGGATTGTGAAAGATTTCAAAAGATTCCAAAGTATATCCACGGATTTTAGACGATTTCGTAAGATTTAAAGAGATTTAACGGAATTTAAAAGGATTTCTAGATATTATGAAGGATTTTAAGGGCATGTGATACTTAGAAAATTATCGATTCTAGCAGTGTTAGGTTCCTCTGGCTTTTCTCCCACAATAATAAAGATTTAGTCTTAAAAATTTGGAGAATGATAGAGAACATGCTAACGGACGTCTCCGAACTCTTCTTTTGTGGGATAATTAAAAAAATTTAATTTTGATAAATTTGATTAAAGTGTGTGTATTTTGAGGTTATTTGTGTTACAGTTTTACTTCCAAACTACACAATATTTTGGCCGAATACTTAGGACAAGCAAAAAAACATAAAAACTAATGTCCCGGAACTAACCTAGTTTGTAGGTAATTAAAAAAGTTTATTTCATAAATAATTTGTACGTGGCTTAAAATTGATCCTAACCTCAAAATAGTGCACGTAAATATAATTTTTATTTATCAGAATAACTTTTTTTTATTTTATCCCTCTAAAAAAAAGTTCGGGGACGTCCGTTGTACTATTTTATAGCATCTCCGAATTCAGTTTTTAAAAATTTTAATTTTTGTGGACAAGAACCCGGGGGAACTGAACACATTTTACCACACGCGGAAGTATCAGATGCTCTTAACTGTGAACCTGGTCAACAGCTTCCCGTGCGGAAATCTTGATGTGAGCCTGATAGGGTTCTCGTCAGTTTATCGTCATTCTAGTATGGCCCTGACCAAAAAAACTAGCTAGAGCCTGATAAGAGTGTTTTATTATTTTGCTATTAAATATTCTACGAATATTCGTAAGTTAATAGATATAAATAAAAACCATAGTAAGCGGTGGAAAAAGTCTTAGATTTTCGTACTATTAACATCATCTTGTTGAAGGTATACTACTTATATTACAAAAAAACGGAATAGAAAGCACGTGTTTGTTCCACGTGTATAAGATGGTAAGTGGGAGTACGAAACTGGAAACTCGACATTAATCACTCAGTGATTAAATCATGCTCGAGTTGGCGTCAACGGCACGCGCTTAATTGCCAACCCTACTCCAATATATCGCACCCTATTTTGAGAAGACTACGAAAATCGACTTGCAACCTCATACTTTGAAATTTCGCAACACTAATGGCGTATAATTGATCTTTTTGAGTTATATAACTCTAGATTTGGTTTACATTAAAATTGCAGTTTAAATCGGAGATATATACAGAAATCCACAAGACGATAAATAAAATGAGGAAGGAAAAGAAAAGTATACCAACCTTATCCTAAAACTATCTGCGATTTCACAACACTTTACAGTACAAAATGGACTTTTGTTTTGACCAACATACATCACTCCACAGGAACATGTGATTCTGTATATTACGTTATATTGATCCAAAGGATCTGGTTTATCCTTACCTAGTTTGATGAATTTGCCTAGTTTGTTATGAACTCTAAAAACAGTTTCAATTCTATCACATTCATAACATGATTGCCATTGAATTCATTCTGTTTAGATTCCATTTCATTAAGCCTTTTTCTGCTGTGTTTTTCAATAAAAAGGGTGAGATAGGTATAATCGAGATATTTTCTGACTAAAATTAAATTGCTAATGTGAAAAGAAGGGTTAAATAGAAAAATGTCAGCATCAACTAAATTTTTAATAATTCCTATTTTATTATCATCTGCACCCGAAAAACTTACTTTCTATTTTTCGGGGGCAGGTGGAATGAATTACGAGCAGTGGAATGTGGAACGAAGTTAAAAAGTTGGGTGAAAGCTGCCTGCTATTTTACACAAACTGAGAAGCGGAAATTGCACACCTCACGAACCTTGTGGCTTGCAGCAGTTTCACTGGTTTCATTGAATGGAATTCCATTCCGTAAGATATCGACGTACATATATGCAATATATGTGTACAACACAGCTTCAGAAGCTATAGAATAGAGCTTGCTGAAGGAACACAATGCGATTTCAGACTGGTTCTGATAAAATTTGTTATACGCGAGCTAGAGCTGCATCCAACTCAATTTGTTCCACTGATGCAATTGTAAATCCCGAAGAAAAATGAAAAAAGTGCCAACCCTCACACTTATGACATGCGCAGTTTTTTTCAATTATCTAGACTAAAACCATGTCATTTCATTACACTAATTTGCATCACTGAATGGGATTCAGCTGTAATTTGGCGGATTCTTTCCTCTAGTAGTGACGAATAACCCCTCTAAATATTTTTTGAAAATTCCAAAAATTGGCAAAATCATTTTTGTTCGTAGGAGCGTGAGTGAAATACATTTACTTTAACTTGTATTACAGAGGTTCTTAATTTTTCAACTTTTAAAGAAAATAGTTAAATATATCTGATTTGAAATTGACTACAAAACCTCTAGCCTCAAAATAACGCATATGATTCTAATTCTCCAACATCTTTTTTTTGGACGTGATTCGCGGACTTATGTTGCAGTAAGTATGGATTTCGCATATTGCATGACTGCAAAATTCCAAGCAAGTAGCCTAACCCCTGAATAAAAGAAACTAACTTTCCAACATAATTTCTGAACATAAAATTAATTTATTTCACAGATTACATGAATCCTCTTTGGAATATTGATATAACAGATGTACGTAGTTAACTAAAAATATGGGAAGCTGGCGACTCCGCAATAAAAAAGTTCGGATTCAAAAACTTTCAAAATTCTACAATTTTTTTATGTTCAAATTTAACATCTCCTGTACTTAACAATAATATCCAAGATATTGGTGCTAATAAGTAGTATAAGTCGGTATAACTCTGACATAACGGTGTCAAGTAGTGTAATTCAGTCCAAGTCAGGCACAATATACATATACAGTAGGATAAGTCAATTTAATTCAGGCAATTTTTAAAAATCGCTGCTTTCGATCTATAATCTAGTCAATTCATCAATTTAAATAATTTAAACAATGTCAATAAAAAATGAAAATAATACATAAGCATGAAATTAAAATTCTGAGCATTCTTGTAAAACGTTGTAGATTAAAATCAAGGAGCGTGATTCTTCGTTAAATTATTTAGCTGGTGTAGGTGTTCCTTGAAGTCCGCTGAAGCAAATGTCTCGTCTCACTCGTGTACAACTGTAGGCAATTTTATGACCACATTTGCCGTTTCCAATTCTCAAAATTTGTCCCTATGCATTTTTATAAGCTTTCCAACTTTACTTTTTTTTACTACTATTTACTACTATATACTATATACTATATACTACATACCCTATATACTACTATATATACTACTATTTATTTATTTACCAACTATTTTTATAAGCCCTTTCCGACTCCCAAAACTTGTTCCTAGGCATTTTCAAAGCCAATTTGCCTTTTTAATCTTTAAAAACTTGTCCTAAGGACTTCTTATGACCACCACAGCCATCTAAAACTCTCAAAGAATCTTCCTAGGCACCCTATAAAGCATTCCCGCATTTTCCAGCAGCAAAAATTGTCCCTAGGCACTCGAGAACCACCCCCGACTTTTCCTATTCTCAAAAATTGTTTCAAGGCACCCCAAAAAGCATTCCCGCCTTTTCCAGCATCCGTTCCTAGGCGCCCAAAAACTATCCCCGTCGATTTCAACTCCAAAAAATTGTCCCTACCCTGATGAGAAAATCCTTGAAGAAATCTTCGTGTTATTTTCGGACGAGGAAAACACGGGGGAATCCACAAGAATTTTAAAATTTCTCGAGGAAATCCGCGAGGATTAATTGTCTAACTCATGAATTTCCGCGAGGAATCTGAAAATCCTCGCAGATTTCCTTGCGGAACTTGAAAATTCTCGCGTATTTACTCGTGTTTTTCTCGTCCGAAAATAACACGAGGATTTCCTTGGGGATTTTTTCACTAGGGTAAGCACCCAAAAACCACCTCCGCCCTTTTCAATTATCAAAGCTGATCGCTAGGTATTTTACAACAATCTTGGTCCTTTACAACTCTCGCAACTCGTCCCTAGGCATTGTTATAACCACCTCTACCCTTTCAACCTCTTGAAACTTCTCCCTGGGCATTTTCGTAATCACCATAGCCCTTTGCAATTCTCAAAAATTGTTTCTTGGCATTCCAGAAAGCATTACCACTTTTTCCAGCACCCATAATTGTCTCTAAGCACATAAGAACTACTTCCGCCGTTCGCAATACCTGAAAATTGTCCGTAAGCACCACCGAAAGCATTCCAGCTTTCTCAGCACCCAAAATTGGCCCCTAAGCACCTATGTAACCCTAGGCAACCCTGCCCTTTCCAACACTCAAAACTTGTCCCTGGACATTTCAAGAACCACCGCCGCCTTTTCCAACTCTCAAAACTTGTCCCTAGTCATTTTTACGATCACCTTAGTTCATTACAACTTTCGAAACTTGTCCCAAGGCGTTTCTATGATCACATGTACCCTTTCAAACTCTTCAAACTTGTTTCTAGGTATTTTTATGACCACCACAACCCTTTGAAAGTTTCAAAAATTGTCCCTATGCATCCAAGAATCACCACCCACGTTTCCTACTCGCGAAAATTGTTCCAAGGTACCTCAGAAAGCATTTCTGCCTTTTTCAGCACCCAAGCTCCAGCCCTTTTCACATTTTTATGACCGCAGCCGCCCTCACCAACTATCAAAATGTTCATCAATCAGAATGGCATTTTAATGACCACTACAGATCTTTACAACTCTTAAAAATTGTCTCTAGGTACCCGATAGCCACCCCGACGTTTTCTATGCCCACATGTTGTTCCTGGACACCTCAGGAAGCATTCTCGCCTTTTGCAGTGCCAAAAAATTGTCCCTAGGCAACCAAGAACCACCCCTGACCATACCTTCTCTCAATAATTGTCCCGGGGCACCCAAGAATTATCTCCGCTGCTTCCAACTCCCAAAAATTGCCCTAAGGCTCGCTCCAAAGGATTTTCGGCTTTTCCAGCATCCAAAAATTGTCCCCAGGTACCGAAGAATCACTTCCGCCTTCCTCAACTCTTGAAACTTGTACTTGGCCATTTTTATGACCTCCTCTGCCCTTTCAAACTCTCAGAACTTGTTCCTGGACATTTCACGTACCACCGCCGCCCTTTGCAACTTTTAAAACTTGTCCCTCAGCATTTCTATGAACTTCACCGCCCTTTCCAACTTTCAAACTCGTCCAGAGGCATTTTTATCATCAGATTGGCCCTTCACAATATAGTAGTAAATCAATTTAATCCAGCCACTTTTTGAAAAACGCTGTTTTAGATCTAAAATCTATTAAAAATGGCAATGATATTTGAACATGAAATCAAAATTCTGATCATATTTGTAAAACTTTTTATATGAAAAGCAAGGGGCTGCGGCTTCTCGTTAAATTATTTGGCGCATGTAAATGTTCCTTGAAGTCCGCTGAAGCAGATGTCTCTTGCTTCTATAATTGTACACGTTAAGAATAAAAAGGAGAGGAATTTCCCGTGTTCGTAAAACAAACATTTTAGGGTCGTTGAAACGCGAAACAAGCAAAAGGAAATAATTCTCGTATTCTCTGGAGTTTATGCTTCCTCGATTCGAATTAATTAAAGCGTTTTGAATGAAAGCACTATAAGTTTTTTTTCAATTATGAGATCCATATTATCTCTTTCGGGTTTTTTTTTACTGACGATTATCTGGTTAACAAAAAACCATTCAAGAACAATTATATTAGGAATCGATAAAAAGAAATTTAGAATTTAATCTTGCTTACCATTATCGAAGTGGAATTTGTAGTTCATCTTACCTAAAACAAAACAAAAAATGAAATGTGACTTTAATTTGGACATATTTTGGAGGAGACAGCGTCGAATCAAAATTTAAGAAACTAAGTTCCTTCTTTCAGTAAAGAATCCTGACAAGCAAAGTGAGACATGATTTAGTTAAACGAATCGCTGACAAATACTCTTCATACTTGGAAGATTGGAAACCTATACGCCAATATTTTTCTTTCAAATCGGCCGACAATAAAACATCGATTCCTTAAGCAGTGAAATACCATATATTTGATCCCTCAAAGGTTCTATCTACTATATGTATATACTCCTTCCTGCAGGAATAAAAAAATCATCGATCCTTCGCTGCCATCCGGAAAATTTGTTATGCGCCCCAGAGAGAAGGAAGATTCTTGCGAACGAGAATGTGGGAACGGGACGAGAAAATGTGAATGTAGAGAGAGGCTCAGTGAAGTGGATATACAGGTATGTATATGAAAGTAGTGGGGCATCTCGCACATTTTCGATCAGAATGTGTTGGTTTTGCCGATACGATGTTATACGGATACTCGGCTTCCAGATGTCTGCCGAGGGATGCAAAACTGCATAAGAACTCCATTCCATAACTCTCCTACTTTTACTCGTAATACTCGATTTCGCGTGGTACTTGGAAAGTTGGAAGATCGATAAAATTAACCCCTCCCCTGTTTGTATCGTTTCGTGTCTCGTCAGCTCAAATTTCAGCATCCTGGGATCAACGACCATTATAAACGTTCGTATTTTAGTAATCTTGGTGAGTTTTAACATTATAGACTATACAAATAAACTAATGCAGATGTGTACACAAAAAAATTAGCAATTTCATAACTCAATTTATCAGCGGAAATGAGAACCCGTATTAGACAATTAAATGAGCAGCATGTGATACTAACCTCAAAATAATTTCAGGACATATTTTTCGCAGCAACTCACGTCCGTATGAACGGAGACATTGAGTTGAAAATTTTGTATATCAAATAGAAGGCACTCATAAACGCTTGTTTACTAATAAAATTCTGTAAATCCAAAAAAAAATTCTGACAAATTTTTGGATTTTTTTTATTTTTCAGAAATTTAGTAGTATATAAACGTTCATTAGTGCCTCCTATTCAATTTCCCAAATTTTAAACTTGTTATCTCAATTAGTTTGCACTATGAGTTGTAGCGAAAAATATGTCGAAAAATTATTTTGAGGTTAGTATCGCATGGCCTTAAGATGACTTAACCATAGTAGTGTAGATATATTTAAAAAAATATGCCCGCTTCGCGGGCACATTCTCATTGCGCGCTTCGCTCGCAAGTTTAAGCGTGCTTAGGGTGCGCGATTCGCGCTCCGAAACATGTAGATCTCGCGCTTCGCGCTCGGTGTTATATGTTTTTTATGTACAAATTACTAAATTTGTTTTTGATTTCAAATGAAAA
>JAUMHM010086640.1:0-10834 GCA_032362435.1 Melikaiella ostensackeni
TTGGAATATTTTAATTTTAATTTTTGAGCCAAACGACGCGAGATAAGAAAAAAAGTCAAAAGAGTAGAATTTGTGCTCTTAAAAAGACAAATAAAATTGCCATTAAACATTTCTTCATAGGACCAATCGTAAATCAATAAGATAATTTTCAATCGTCTTTTTAAATATTTATTTGTATATATTATACGGTGAGCGCAGAAAATCGAGCGCGAAGCGCGAATATTAGGATGAGAATGTATTCCTGAAGGCTGATAGAGCCTTAAGTAAATAAATTTCTTTTTTTATTTGAAATGAAAAACAAATTTAGTAATTTGTATATGGAGAACATACAATACCGAGCGTGAAGCGCGACGACTGAATCGTGCGCCCTAGGCACGCTCAAACTTACGAATTTGGGGCAAATTTGTAGATCTTTTTGAGATGAACAATTTTGCTTTCTGACATTTTTTTCGTATCTCGGATAGTTTTGCTGGAGAATGGAATTTTTGTTTTTTTAAAAAGCATTTTCGATGGATAAAACCAGAGTAGTTGATCACAAAAGGCTGGTTAACGAACTCATCCTTTTTTTTTAGGCCTTAAACCAGTGTGTCAAAGGGCAATGCAATCTGATAACTCTTTCGAAAGTTATCGTATTCCAAGACAACGATGACGTCAGACAGGCAGACACCGACGTACAATCAATTTTTTTCTCAATCAGTGAGTCCGAAAAAGTCGAGATTCGATGAAATCCGCTATAGTCAATTTTCACATAAAACTAATACCTTCTCATTGAGATGAGAATGTAAAAATGAAAAAAAATTGGTAATTTTGGAAATTTTGGAAATTTATGATAATTTGTAATAATTTATGGTATCTTATCATTTCATGTTGGTCCAGTCGTGACTCGTAATAATCAATTACTCTTTTAAACGTCAACGCGATAGTGAGGTTCTCACTCCTGAAAACTATGGTATAAACTCTTTTTAAGAAACCTGTGAAAATCATCCGTATATAGTGGCACTTTACGGAACGAAAATAGATGTTAAAAAGAGACTTTTTCATGCCTATGTCGGAAAAAATATTTTAGCTCCTAACTGTTACGATTATGCTAGTTCTTTTAATAACCAACAACTAAGAAATTTTCATAAAGAACTGTTCTCGATGGCAAGATCAGTGATTTATTAATTTTTTTATTGAGAGAAATAGAGTATACATTTAAAATGTCTTCATGTATTTCGGATGAAATATTTATAGTTTTTTTTCTCGAAGGAGGTAATCGTAGTTACGGTATAAATTCCCTTAACCGTTTTGTGGTGGTGGTGGTCGTGGTGGTGGTTGGTTGGGATTCATGACGTCGTCCAGCGCCTGGTGGAATTCTTGAAGTGCTCCTCGTGGAGCAGCAGGCTGAAGTCGAGGTGCTCCGCCTGGAGGATAGCCATTTTGGTGTGCTCCTGGTGGACGAGAACCTGGAGGTACAGGAGCTGGATGTCTATAATTTCCATTTGGTTGTCGAGGCGGCTGACCTGCTTGCCAACTCAATTCTGTGAAAAGACAATAGAAAATTATGAATTTACGAAGTTAAAACTTATTATACGACTGTACAATAAACAACAATTGTAGTATATATCGAGCTTAATTACAAACCTACAATAAGGATATGAGTTATAAGGCCCAATATTGACAACTTCGACTTTATAAACGACTAACTGGCAAATAATAATCTCAATTTGAACTTTCGAGCATCAAACATGTTAATTATACTAAAATAGGAATTGAAAATTATGATTATAATGATATTTTCGGCAAACTTTTTCATTCAAAATTAATTAATTTAAATATTAATGATTAATTAAATATTTAAATGTGAGCATACTTCATATTCATAAAATAGGTTTTCAGTTTCATATTGTATCATTTTAAAAATACGATTAAGTGATTCGTGCGTATCTTCTAATAATCGTAAATCACCAACTGAACTCATTTCAGTTTTTCCAGTGTGATATGCCTTAGAAAATTTTTTACAGTGTGAATCATATATACAAAAAGTTCAGCAAATCTCACAGGATTTTCTGTAATTATTACAGTAAAATGCATGCTGTCACCATGAGAATAGCAGACTCTTTTTTCATCTGCTACATTTACCTTAATGGTTTTCTTTGATGAATTTGCATCGCACAATATTTCAAAAGCATTGATATGAGTTTAAAATTGCGTAAAAATATTAAATATAGTTTCAATATGCGATATAATATACAATACAATACACATATACAATTTACAATATATACAATAACATGCAATATACAATACAATATATTCAATACACATATACAATACAATATACAATACAACACAAGATACAATATACGAGTGTAATTATACTTACGAATAGAATCGAAGAATATTACACAGGCAACGAGCAGGGTTTGAAAAATGAAGAACTTCATTGTTCCAACTGTAGTACAAACTGATAATTTCGGCATTTCAGCATCTGTATTTATACATTAGTGTGACGTAGTTCTCAACTCGAAAAATCAATTATCATCCCAAGATGAATGGGAGTAATACAGCTAATAGTATGATTTATTGTAGTTTTTGCGAAATGCATGGTTACAATGTTTTGACGGAAGCAAAAACATCATGAATGTATAATGTATAATTATGTAAGAGCTAAGTTTACATGGGAATTAAGGGATTTATGATTCTCACTGTACTTGAGGGAGTGACTACACGCAGAAATAAAAATCTGTTAATTTTTCTTGAGGATCGAAAAAAAATCTACTTTCTAATGAAAATTTTTTGCGTACTAAAATAGAACACCCAAAAACTTCACAAATCAAAAATAGACTTCGAGACTACCCGCTTTTCGTGCTCATTAAAGACTGTTGCGGGGCAGATACTCTTGATCAGATAACTAAAGGCCAGACAGGCTTTTGCAAGAAAAAAATATATATTCTGCATGGAAATGACTAAATTATGATTTCGTTTATTCAGTTTTATTATAAAGAATGAGAAATTAGTACTTGTTTACAAAAATAATGGTTATCATATTTTGACGACTATTCATGTGATATTTATATGAGTAAATGTTTATATAACTAAAAAGAAGGGGTCAGATTTACAGAAACTTGCGAAACTAAGAATTTCTTTATAATAATTGTTTATAGCAACGTTAATTTTATAAGTTTTATACATTTTACAATTCACCATTGCGCTACAGAAAAACAGTAGCAATTTTAGTAGACAAATAATTTTTGATTAATCAAACCACTCCCGTATTAATCTGCGCACTTGATTTGTTTATATCAAAGTTGCTTATTATATAAGGGTCTCTGTATGGATTTAAGATCTTCTCTCATATTTAAAAGTCGCTCCTAAGGAGAAAAGTATCGATTGAATGGAAATTATTTGAATCTGAACATTTAAGAATGCAGATTCACGTGAATTGCCGTCAATCGGTTCGTGCAAATTTTAATCGGCCTCATAATATTAATTATTTGAATTGGCTCGTTAAATTATTTTTCAGTTCTTTGAATTGAAACGGCATTTACCAGCTGAGTTTCCCATATTTCTCAATAAATGAAAAATATTGTGTTATTAATAATTTTAAAGAAATTGAAATCAGTTAAATACCCATTGATATTCCTGGATTTAAATTTCATTAAATTTCTTATTAAAATGAAATTCGAAATTTTTAGTGAAATATGATTCAGTAGGCAAATGCTGTTCGAATTCAAAGAGCTGAAAAATAATTCAACGAGATTTGCCTCAATTGGTATGTTAAGTCCAGACAAATTAGCATTTGTGCTGAAATTCGAAAATATCAGCAATTTTTTTTGCTTAAAATGTTCAGATGAACGTATAATTCAAGCTCAGAAACTCTTAACCAAATTAAAGTGGATCCACTCTTGTTATTAACATTATCAATATTATTAACAGATAACTGAATATTGCAAACATTCTTCGACACGTTCGGGTGGATTGTTCGTTTCGGATAAGAGATAGCGCAAATATATGTACAAGATGATTTTTAGAATATGAAATAAGCTTTCAAAGAAGTCGAATATTTTATGACCACCAACTAATGACAACTAGTAGTTAATGAAATATGAATTTGTCAATTAAGGGTGCGCCTTTGCTGAGTAAGTGACGTATGTAATGAATTTCCATTGTTATAAACAAAAATATATTCACTTTTCTTTATAGATCTATACAGTGGAGAGTCTGCTGAGTATGGAAGAGTTTTTTTTCATATCGAAAATACAGAATTAGCAGGGCGGGGTAAGTGATTTTTTTTGTTAAACAATAATATTTTTGAAAGTTAAACTTTTAATGAGTTCTCATTCGGTGAATCTGCTAAGGAATAGCGCTTCTTTGAAAAAAAGTGTTTGTCGGATTTTAGAATCTTTTTTTTCAACTTTTAGCAACAAATTGTTACATTATTTCAGAATAGTGCAAAATAATGATATAAATTATCAAAAAATAAGGAACATAATATTCAGCTCACGATAAATGAAAATTAAATATATGTGTTTTCTTATTTACTGATTGTTTAAAATTCAATTTAAATGTCTTCATCTTAGGACTTAATTTGTTTAGCCGTGCACGATATATTGAGCGTGCAACGAGCGATGCGCTTGCTTGATTTACGGCACCCCGGAAGGTACTCGCTACGCAAATCTTTCGATTAAACAAATGAAGGTAACTCGCAAACCATCAAGGTTTATTATATTTGTTCCCGTTTTGTAACTGAAATTTCAGCTTTTAATTTTGTACGTGCTAATGAACGTATTTTTATTTTAAATTGTTGGACCTAGTTTATTCTGTATTTTTTTTAGATTTTTCGGACAAGTATGAGTATGGAAAAAAAATATTGTTTATGAGAATCTGTTTCTAAAAATTGATTTTTTTTTTAAATTTGAGAAACACTTTTTATTTAAGAAGCACTATCTCTCAGCAGATTCATCGAATGAGAACTCACTACTTTCACCTAAACTCTGCCAATGTTGGATTTTCGATACAAAAAAAAAAATTCTTTTATACTTAGCAGACCTTCTACTTTACAGATCTGCAAAGAGAAAGTGGATATATTCTTTTCTATAACAACGAAAATTCATTCGACACGTCGCTTACTCAGCGAGGGCGCACCCTTAATTAACAAATTCATATTTCATAAATTATTGGTCGTAAAAGCTTCGATAAGGACACATTTGAAACCATATTTCATCTTCGAAAAATCATCTTGTATACATATTTACTCTATCTCTCACCCAAAACGAACAATCCACCCGAATTTGCACGAAAATGTTTACAATTTTCAGTCATTTGTTAATAACAGGACTGCTTTCCAACGGAAAACCCTAGTAAGTGACATTTGTCATTGAGGTTATTTTCTAATGCAAGACTGTCTCAACTTGTGAGCTTCTGAACTTCCATAGTACCGTATATCTAAACGTCTTAAACCAAAAAAATTGCTGGTACCTTCGAGTTTCAGCACTTGACTTTCTTCATCCAATTTGACTGGACTAGGTGAAATTCATTTAGCGGCTTTATCGGCTTTAAGGAATACATTCTCCTCATAATATTCGCGCTCGACTTTCAGCGTTCACTATATAATGTATACAAATAAATAGTTAAAAAGACGATAAAGAAATTATCTTGATGATTTACGATTGGTCCTGTAAAGAAATGTTTAACGGCAATTTTATTCGACTTTTTAAAAGCACGAATTCTAGTTTTTTGACTTTTTTTCATCTAACGTCGCTTGGCTCAAAAATTAAAATTGAATTTAAAATATTCCAATATCATTTTCCATACTTAAGAACCAAACTATGCGTCCTACCAGAAAATGTTCAGAGGAAAGCTTATAGGTCTTCGTAAAAGCAACAATTTTGATATCCAAACTTTTTTTCGTATCTCGCGTTATTTGGCTCAAAATTTGAATTTTTGATTTTTTGATTTATTTGGCCTAAACTTTTCATTTTCATTTATTTTTTTGAATTTTGTAAATGCTATAACTCTCATAATTTCTTTTTTATCACAAAAAGTCATTGGGATAAATTGTTCAACTTTCTGAGTACTACGAATAGCCACATATATAATTTTTAAATCTTAAAGAAATGGTCTTAATAATTATGAAAATGCTCTAACTTTTTGAATTTCATTAGGGGAGATCAAATTTTACACAAATCTAACATCTTCTCTAACGAGAACGTAAAAATAATAATCGGATGGAAACTGTAAGCTGTAGACTTTTTTGAACAGGATATATCCGATTTTGACTGCGACATGACCAAGGGATTCGTACGAAACTTTTGTAACGTTACGATACGTTATTTTCGGGCGAATAACATGTTTCGTTATTTTGGTTATTGTAATTGCCATCAACAACTAAAAGCCTTTCTACTTTTTTTCGTTTCGTTTTTAAAATCAGAAGAAAACTAAATTAAATAACGAAATTAACGTTCCTAGATGATGACTATTAATAATTGTACTAATTCAATAACCGAGAAAATTATATAGTCCAGGATTACTAGGATTCACTAGGAGACTTACCAGTTCGAATTTTAACATTCCTCGAAGGCATTTCGGGGCAAACCCTTCTAAGGTATCGCAAAAAGTCTAAGAGTCGCGAAAATTGATAAAAGTCGCAAATATGAGAACTAAGACAAGCCGAGTGCTCCAGAGGATTCACTAAGTCGCCTAAACATATTCTTCGAGAAACTGAAAAATCTTGCGTTCCTACAAAGTGTAAAATGCTATTTCGAAAAAACAGCAATAGTCTGAGTTCACCAGGAGATTCTCCGCGTCGAGTTTTATCATTCTCCGGAGGCTTTTCAGAGCAAACCCCTTTTAAGGGATCTGAAAGTCGTAATTACGAGAACTGCGGCAACCCGGATGCTCCAGAGGATTCACCAGGTCACTCAAACATGTTATTCGCGGCATTTTGAGATTCTGCGTTCCTGCGAAGATTGAAATTTTTCTTCAAAAACAAGCATAATCTGGGTTTACCAGACAGGGGAACGTCCTGAAACTCAACTTAGTTTAACCTGCAGACAAGGGCGATGGTTTCAAACAGAGTTGAGTTTGGACGTAGTCCAGGACATTTACCAGATTGCTGAAACATATTTTACTAGGTTGAATTCGAAATTCTTCAGAAAAATGTAACACCTAACCTTTTTCTTAAAAAGTTTAGAGGCAATGTATCAAGAAAGAAACTAGACGTTCTTTTTTATTTTATTTTTTATTGGAGGCTAGGAGACCTAATTGTCAAATATTTTTTAGGAACCTTGAATTTCGACCCGGTATGCACCCGAGCGGACCTAGGTCATCTTTACTTTTTCGGAAACACTTAATTCAGCCTTCGCAGGGATACAGCGTCTCAAAATTTTTCGAAGAAAATGTTTGAGTGACTTGCGGAATCTTCTGAAACACCTGCATTGTTACAGTTCTCATAAATACGTTTTTTAGATCCTTTAGGAGTGATAATGGTGAAGTGTCTCCGAAGAATGATAAAACTCGACCTGGTAGTTTTCCTGCTTAACATTCCTTGAGGAATGTTTGAGAGACCTGGTGAATCCTCTGGAGCACCCGGGTTATCTTAGTTCTCATATTTGCGACTTTTAGATCCCTTAGAAGGGTTTGTCCCGAAATGCCTTCGAATAACATCAAAATTCGATCGAAATCCTCGACTATTTCATTTTCCTGGTTATTAAATTGATACAATCATTAATATTCATTACCGAGAAACCGTTATTCAATTTAGTTTCCTCTTTTTAGTAACGAAACGAAACAAAATTAGAAATGATTTTTGTTGTTGATGACAATAACAGTAATAAAAATAACGAAAGTTCCGATAGGCATTAACGTAACGTAACGAAAAGAGACGTATTATCTTGTTTCTCTTCGTTCGGATCCCTAGGCGCGACATTAAGGTGTCAAGAACTAAGAAGGAGGTTCTGTGCGAAGAACCAACTATGCAAAAAATGCAAAAAAAATACAGCGTAAATGAAAATGGTTCTCGCTATTACGCGCCAGTTACGCATTATTATGCGTTATTACGCCTGAAGTATATGGAGTGAATGCCCCCTCGATGGCAAAACATGGAGGGCAGATTCGTGTCCAGCGTTAAAAAATACCTTGGAAATAATATATCGCATTCAAAGAGAACATAGATCATATTTGTCGACTAGTCATCCTGTAAAGAGACAACAGAAAATTATAAATTTAAAAAGTTTCCGTTAACTCGAAATAAAAAATTCAGGTTCGTGAAATGAAAAAAGTTTTCTGCCAAATAAATAATTTTTAATTATAGGGCAACATTAAACGCAGTTTTTCTAAAGCGTAAATTAATACTCATTGTATGCTTTACTGTTATATAAAGATTTCGTAAAGCATTGAAAGATGCGGATATAGTTGCAGTCCTTGATTGTAGTACTTATGTTGTCCAATGTTTTTCCATCGCTCCATACTTTGACAATCTCTTGGATCTAAAACTGTCACCTTGGAATTTAGTGTGCTTACAAAGTATTCTTTGTGCAGAAACAGCAGATGATTATATCATAGTTTCCTTCTTGAATTGAAAACCAATATTTTTCGAGAAAAGTAGGAAACTGTGTTGGGTGTGTATTTCGGAAAAGCGCATAAAATGATAGTTAAAATTGGCGCGAATTCGATTTCCATTATAAAAACTATGAAGAACCCATGAAAATTATGGTCTTTTATGTTTATCTGAGTAAATAATAAAATTTTTTTAAAAAGCTCAAAACAAAAGTTGTACATCTACTCAAAATACACCTTTAATATATCATAAAGTTTTTCTGAAAAACCAATATTTTTCGAGAAAAGTAGGAAAATGTGTTGGGGGTGGACTTCGGAAAAGCGCATACCTCCGATTAATTTGAAACTTTGTATACCTATTTATTCTGATGCACTGATCACAAATATAATAGAGAAAATTGGCGCAAATTCGATTTTCATGGTGAAAACCATGAAAAACCCATGAAAATCATGTTTTTTTGCGTTTATTTCAGCAAATAATAAAAATTTTAAAAAAGCTTCAAACAAAAGTTGTTGTTGTACTTGGTACAAAGTCTAGAATTACTTGGAATAAAACTTGTGGCACTCATCTGAATGGTCACCGAATTAATGTAGGTCATATCCCTAAACCTTTCCAAAGTCTCGTATGGATGGGCACCCCTGTGACTGTTGACAGAAGTAAATTAGGTCGCATCCCTACCCCTTTCCAACCTGCTTTGTGTTTTGGGGGAAAGGCACCCCTGTAACTTTAAGTCTATTTTCTCAAAAAATATTAGTCGCAGAGTAAAAATGTATTGCTAACAAAATATGTATTTTTAAAAGATCTACAACTTTATTGAAAACATTTTTGTACATTTTTATCATTTACTATGATGAAAGCAAAAAACTATGCTTTTCATGGGTTTTTAATTGTTTTCACCATGAAAATGGAATTTGCGCCAATTTTCACTATTATTTTCGTTACCAGCGCATCAAAATACATTAATTTACGGAGTTTCAAATTAATCGGCGGTATGCGCTTTTCGGAAGTATAGTATATCCGTATCCTAAACATGGACATTCTTGCACCTTTAGATTAGGATATCTCGAAATCCTGACGTACAGGAAAAATTTGGACAACGGATTCATTTTCAGAACATCAAATCCCCTCGGGGTTAGCTAGTCCGGTCATTGGGTAGAAAAAAAGTTAATTTTTGTCCACCTGTGATTATCGAATGACATTGCATCGTGTTTAAGGCCATAAAACAATAATGTAGCAATGTTATCCGGAATAGACTAAGGGGCTGTTCAAGTATTACGTACGCAAACAAAAGAATAAATGCCATATTGACATCTTTCTTAGATTTGCATTGATCATATTATTATCTCTCACATATTTATTCTTATGTTTGCGTATATTTGTATAGCCCCTATTGTGCTACAAGTAAGATGTAAGGAAAGTAGACAGTTCTACATGAGTGTGAAGTTTGCTGTACGAGCCGAAAACGATCCGAAGATGAGCCGATAGCAAGTAATGTAAACTTCTCAAGAGCTACAGCTATCTACTTTTTGCACCTGTTGCACACGATATTTTTTTGTAACAAATGCAGGAAAGTTCCGATTTGAGAGAAAAAAACCTTCCAGAAATTCAGGAAATTTAGGGTAAAACTACAAAAAATTTCCGGACATTTCCGAAAGTTTTTGAAATGTTTGAATATCATAATTAAGGAGAAATTTTGAGATAACCACAGATGTGGCAGATGTGGCAAATTGGGTTCCAGAGACTTCCGCACTTTTGCTATTTTGGAGGAAGACTTACAATTTTTCGTGGATGAAAGATGCCTCAGGGAGACTTGCGGCTAGAGAGACAAGCATTGGTCACCTATTTATTGATATACGGTCGGACATAGTTTTAAGGTTAGAATCTACTCTTATGTTTTTTAATCACCAGCATCTCAACAACTTGTCAACAAATTCTTCAGCTCGTACTGAATGACACATCTTATAATAACACGTAAAATATATTTTCGATGTAAATTGAGTGAATAAATCATTAGATAGATAATTTTGAAGCTTACAGTATGACGAATCACAGGAACTAGTGAAAGAGGAAAAAAATCAATTTAGGAGAGAAGCGGCGAATACGGCGCAGCGGCAAATGTGGCGCACTCGTATTTGTAAAAATTGAAGCATTGTCGACGTCGTGAAAGCATTAAATCTATTATTAAAAAACTCTGCGAGGAGAGTTTTCTTACTAAAAGTAACACTTTTAGTAAGCTCAGGTCTTCTCAAGCTAAGCTACTAACATCTTTAGCTTTCTTGAAACGATGCAGGGACA
>JAUMHM010086641.1:0-10834 GCA_032362435.1 Melikaiella ostensackeni
GTATAAAATATGTATGCGGAAGTATTGTAAGAAATGGAAGTCATGTAAACCCTTAGGGGACACATTATGAATAAAGATATAACAATTCAAAAAACTAAAATTGTTAATTGATTTTCAGAAAAATTAAATAGCTCTCCAAATTGGACAAGTTTAAATTTTTAAATAAATAAAATTTTTCAGGAATCAGTCATATTTCAAATAATGGAAGCTAAGAGCTTTTAAAGTTACAAATCCCCAAGTCAATTTGTATAATTGTATGATTTCAAATTTTAACATTCAAAATAAGAACATTTAATATCAAAGAACTGAAAATTCAACAATTTAATCACTTTTAATTTTCAAGCATTTAGCATTGAACACGTTCGAACATCGTTAGACCTACATTTTCAATTCAATGCATTTAAATTTGACAAAGCTAAATTTTATATTATCTCAGCAGACACATTCTGGAAATGTTACGTAACAAAAAGGTAACTTTCATACATAACATTGTTACAGCCACGTAACAGAACAATTACAGAACAGAGATATCACATTGTTCTCAAAAGGTGTTACTGTAAGGAAACATAACAGTTCTGAAATTCTGTCGTGTAACATATATATAACAGAGTGATAGTACTTTACATCACGAGAATGTCACACGTATTCTAGAATATGTCTTCTACAATTGTTCTATACTTCTTTTGTAACCACGTAACGCAACAAAAAACGAAACGGCTTTAAAATGTAGTGCTATCGCAATTTAATAATTTCATAATGCAACAGCTATATGACGGAGTGATAGAACTGTTACGTCATAATAATGTCACACGTGTTCTAGATGATTTGTTACATTAAATTCTTGTTCCCATTCCACAACACTGTTACTTAACCGTTATGAACCAGAGTTACAATGTAATCTTATCACTTTTTCTAAAATTGAAAAATGTAACAAATATATAACACAGCCATGGAACGAGGAAATCACTTTTGCTTCGGAAAAATTGTTCTGTAACTGTTCTGTATTCACTACGTAAGGAGGTTACATAACAATTACGAATCAGTGTTACAATCTGTGGCTATCACCTTATCAGTATTTCACAACATAGCAGATGTGTTACAGATTAATAGAACTGTTACGTCACAGAAATGCCATAGTTGTTTTTGAACAATTTTGTTGTACACAACTGCTCCACAATCGCTTCGTCAAAATTACAAAAATTATCTTTTAAAACATAAAAATGGGACGAGCATCTCAGTAAGTGTAGTATAAATGTGAAATATTATTGGAACATGCATTAATAAGAAAAACATTACTAAATAGATGAGAAGGAGAGAATTTTGTGAATCAGATTTTCAAAAACTTTTTCTAAGACTCTATGTATTTATCAGTATGGAAAATATGACAATCTGTAATGAAAATAATGTACGTTGATGATGATAATAATGTTGCTTAAAGATCGAAATGAAATCTACTTCCTTATGGAAATTTTTGGTGTACTGAAAAATAAACACTCAAAAAGTTCACAAATCAAAACTAGACTTTGAGACTACCCGCTTTTCCGGCTCATTAGAGGCAAATGTACAATAAATGTACAAACAAAAAAAGAGAGGGAGAAAAAGGAAAGAGTCAATCAAAACCAACCTCGCACTCTTTCTTTTTTCCGGCTTTTTATACTACTGAGGACGAACATATTTTGAAGCCAATTTCGACTTCCTCATCAGCGGTAATTTATAGGATAACTACAGTTATAAATAATAAAACATATATTAATTGTGTATATGTGTATGGCAACTTTTTTAACCAAATTCAAATAGATTTATTAAAGTTACTGATATTCTCATTGAAAGTTTCTTTGTTATCTTTTTTTGTTGAAGTCAAAACATATTTTCATGTTAATTTGAAATATATTTTTTGGAAGAAAACCATGAAAAGTGCATTCTATCATTAATTCCTTCTGTAATTCAGCCACTCTAAGTTTATAATAATTCAATAAATTCATTTAAAACTCCTATACCGGACTTTCAGTAATATCTATCATAAAATCACATTGTACCAAATTTTTATTGATTACACTGAAAATTGTTATTAACAAAAACATGGAAATGAGAATAAATGAAATAATTTTTGATATAACTTCCTGCGTATGAAATCCAAAAAATTGCAATCCAAAGTTTCGCAAAGACTTCATCACAAGACTAATTGAACAAAAATTTCAATTATTTTTCAAAAATGTTTGTAATATAGTTAACAATTTTGACGAAGTTAGCAATTTTTCAGAAATGTGTTATTGGTTTGGATTATTACCTGTTTCTTTTTAAAAAATGGAATAATCTGAATAGATTGGTTTCCAAATCAACCCACAAAATTTCATCTTGGCACTATGATTTATTTGATTCATTTCCCATTCTCCGTGTACATAAATCTTGTGATAATTTTTCCAGGTTTTTCAGTTTTACAACTAATTTGAATTTTAACCTGGTACTTATCATAAAATAAAGTTGCCAAAAGGTTTCACATACAATTTTCATTTTTACAGCTAACCAAAATGTTAACCTGCTAGTTATCAAAAAATAAGGTTGCCAAAAGGTTTTACATACATTCAAGTAAAAGAAATGATACCCTTGTTGCCTACAAAAAATGGTATTCTGAGGAAGATGCCATATTAACAATATTTGCATTCTGTTATTATGTATCAATGAGTACGTTATTTTCATTTTCTCTAGTCTTATGATCTTTTACAGATGTTTTTGATTTCAAATATATTTAATATACTTCCAGTTTATAGTACTATGCATTTGTTTTTTTTCTACATATACTATTAATATAATTAAAATGTCATCCTGGTACTTATTATAAATATAATAAGGTTTCCAAAAGGATGTACATAATTTGTGGTATAATAATTGAATACAATTAAGATTGAATTTCATATTTGAATGTAAAAATATTTTACTATCTTATTATTGTCTCTTTGGAATAAATTCTGAATCTTTATATTTGGGGCTAAGACTTTTTGTATAGTTTCCTGAAATATATTAGCATTCTTCGAACAGATGACTTTTACGAGGGCTTGGGACTGATTATTCTCTCAAAAAAATGGTAAAACGATTTGTTTGGCTAAGTGTCTGTGTAGACGAGTCAGTCGTCGAATATCTCTCGATCAGTACACTTCGTGTCGTTCTAAATTTTTTTCCCGGTGAAAAATTTTTCTCATAATTAAAAAAGTTTACTTCAAGAAAGTGATTTAATGTTTCTATCTTTCGAAAGGAAAATAAAATCAACAAAATTCACAAAAATTTTCAAAAATAATTGAAATTTTCTTTAAATTAGTGTTGTGGTGAAGTGTTTGCCAAACTTTGGATTACAATTTTTTGGATTTTAAACGAAGGAAGTTATATAAAAAATTATTTTATCTTTTCTTATTCTCATGTTTTTGTCATTATAATTTTCAGTGTAATTGATAAAAAATTTTGGTGGAGTGTGATTTCAATTACAGTGGCTGAATCATAGAAGGAATTAATGATAGAATTCAAGTTTCATGGTTTTCTTCCAAAAAATTTATTTCAAATTAACAAGAAAATATGTTTTGACTTCAACAAAAAAAGATAACAAAAAAACTTTTAATGAGAATATCAATAAATTTAATAAATCTATTTGGAATTGGTCAAAAAAAGCTGCCAAACACATATACACAATTAATATATGTTTCATTATTATTAACTGTAATTATCCTATAAATTACCCCTGATGAGAAAGTCTACATTGGCTTCGAAACATGTTGGTCTCCAGTAGTATAAAAAAAACGGAAAAAAAAGAGTGTGAGGTCGGTTTCATTTGACACTTTTCCTTTTTTCTTCGTCTTTTTTCTTTTTTGTTTCTACATTTATTATACATTTGTCTCTAATGAGCCGAAAAAGCGGGTAGTATCAAAGTCTAGTATTGATTTGTGAACTTTTTAGGTGTTCCTTTTTCAGTACACCAAAAATTTCCATAAGAAAGTAGATTTCATTTCGATATTTAAGAAATTGCAAAAGAGAGACATTAAGCAACGATTTTTTCCAATCTGCAGGGCTGCCTATGAATAGTTGAGATTTCTTTTAACTGAGGTGTTAATGATTAACTCAATTTACCCAAAGATATCTAGTTTACTTAAGTATAGTTTACAAACTTGATGAAGCTAGCAGTTTTCTAGAAATGTGTTACTGGTTTGGATTATTACCTTTTTCTTTTTTAAAAATAGAATAATACTCAATTTACTAAAAGATGCCTATTATACTTAAATATAGTTTACAAATTTGCTAAGTTAGCAATTTTTTAGAAATGTGTTATTGGTTTGTATTATTACCTTTTTTTTTGGAGAAGGAATAATCTGAATAAATTGATTCTAAATCAACCAACAAAATAATAATGTTATATTTCCATTATATAACAACCTTACATACAGGCATACCACGTTCTGTAACGGGTACATAGATGTGTGATGTAATAGTTATATATCTCTGTTACATGCTTGTTATCTATTTGATTCACAGATTGAAGATGCAAGTTACAGATTTGGTAGGGAACTCTCACAGAACAATTTTACTTTGTAGCCCTGTTCCAGAATTGTTACGAAAAATTTCTTGACATGTAACACTGTTACAGAATTGTTACGGATCTGTGACATAAAATTGTTTCGTTTCCAGAAAGTGTTCTAGAAGTGTTCTGTAACCTTACTACAGAACTGTGACATTAATTTGGAGACGACATTACTCGTCCCTTTTCTAAACCTGTTTTTAACCAGTTACATAACATATTTCTTTTTGTTACATAACAGTTACATCACAGTTATATATCATTGTCCGCTGGGATAATGAAGAGCTTCTATAAAATTGAAAACTTCCATCGCCACCTCCATCCTTTAACATTTTGCAATCTCACATTCTACAGTAAAATCCCAAAGTTTAACCATTTCAAAGAGGAATTTAATTTAAATTAGAAGTTCAAATTTCAAATCTGATATGGAAACCATTCAGAATTCAGCAAATTCCAATTATACGTTTCTCAATTCGTTAACATTTGAAATTTTTTGAGTTGAAAAGATCAAAATACACAAATTTATCAATTTAAATCATCTGTGATTTAGCATCCCAAAAAAGCCCTAAATTTTAAATACCATTGGACACCTTGAACTTAATAAAATTATTTGAAACAGGTGCATAAACTCAATTTTGATTATCTTTTTGGAAAAAATTCTCCTTTTCAGTGCATTTTATCTGAAATAGTCTGAATAAGTATTTAAGTGTGTAGAATTTTCCATGAAACTAAAGAAAAAATCAATGTTCTATCTCTTATAGTTTGGGAGATATGGCTTTCCAAAATTATTTTTTAGTGAAAAATTTGCCTGAAAATTTTTTCATTTAGTTTTAGTAAATAAGCTCATTTTCTGTGCATCGTAGATGAAGGTTGTACTTTATATAAGTTGGAGTACACTCAAATTCCAGCAAATCTAGAAAAAAAAAGTTTTATGCCTCATACGTCCGAAGTAACAGCGTTCTGAAAAATACCATGTTTTATAAAATTTTATCAAGGCATTGATTTTTTTCGAAATAACTTTTTGTGTTACGATTTTTTTTCCTAAGCACAATAGACAAATATCATAACGATTTTCATCCTGCGTTCATGATTTTGACATATTTACTGACAGTGCGTGTCAATGCGATGAAGTTTTCACAATACTAATACAAAAAGAATGATCAATAATCGATTAAAATTGAAATTGACTTCTCTTAGTTTTACAGGGAATTGCGCGTATTTTCATTTTCAGAAAAACAGCCTTTTACGTGACGTGCACCAGAAAATAGTTATTTCGAAAAAACATAATGCCTGACAAAATTTCATGAAAAATGATAATATTCAGGACGCTGTAACTTCGGATGTATGAGAGATGGAACATTCTTTTTTTAGATTTACTGAAAATTATGTGTACTCCAACTTATATAAGTACGACTTACATCTATGATGTGCAGAAATGAGGTTATTTACAAAAACTAAAATTCAAAAAATTTTCAGACCAATTTTTCACTAAAGAATATTTTCTGAAGGCCATACCTCTTAAACTATAAGAGATAGAACATTGAATTTTTTTCGATTTCACGGAAAATTTTACACGCTTGAATACACGGTTGAAGAAGCCGAGTTAAAGTTACTCCGATTAGACCCTAAAAAAGTTCCATTATATGGAGTAAAATATTTTTTCCAATCGGAGTTGAAAAACTCAGTATGGATTTAAAAATGGTTGATTACTCTGGATTAATTAATTTTTACTCCAAACAGAAAAAAGTCAACTCCGGTGTACGGATTCTAGAAAAGTCGCACCTCAAATTTTCAACAGTGCACTTATTCAGGCTACTTTAGACAGAGGATGCTCTGAAAAGGAGAAATTTCCACAAACTGATTAAAACTGATTAAAACTGATTTTTTGCACTTGTTTCAAATAATTTTAATAAGTTCAAGGTGTCTAAAGGTATTCAAAATTCAGAGTCTTTTTTTGAATGCCAACTCACAGACCTTAAGCCTAGGAAACTTCATTTTAGAGATATTTTCATGAAGATATACTTAATAACCTCCAAAGAAAAATAAAAAAATTAAGCTTATTAAATAATCTCCCTAAGGAACTTTTACTTTTCAATCTCAAAAGAAAGAAAAAAAACAAGAGGTGAGAGCCCTTTTAAGTGGAAGGCAGGCGAGATACACCATGTGGGTGGGTCACGAATCATAGAAGAAGCATTCCTGATTTCACACAACTTCACACTGATTGTATGATAAAATTTGGCAAAAAATTGCCTTCCATACTTTAGTCTTCAAAGTAAACTTACAGCTTATAAGACTTCAATTTTTTCTTGCGGATTTAAAATATCATCGACATCAGCTTTTGAAACAGAAATATTTATCATTCCTCTAGAAAATCTAGACTTCGAGTATGATTTTATTCACCCACGATGTCCCTGAATGAAAAATGGTTTGAACAAACATGTCAATGAAAAAAGATTACAGGTTATTGTTTATCACAGTTCTAGTAACTAAAACCCATGAAAATTGAAATCCTAGCTGATCCTTTTTTAAAAATGTTTCATTGAAAAAAAACCTCTCATATTTGCGAGTTGGTAATTTTTTCAGAAACACAGGGTAATGTTTAAATTAATTAATAGAAAGATATTGTTTTCAATGTATATTTGCTACCAAAGCAGAAAAAAATATTGTTTAGAACAAGAAAGATATGAAAGTAAACCTTCATTTCATTTTTGCAAGTGCGTACAAGAAAATTCTACAGCTCCTTTAAATATATTAATTTGGTACTCTCTGTTGTTTATTAAAATAATGATTTTATACTTTTCCCAAAACTTAAGAAATGATCGAGGGAGAGCCTCGCCTGACTGTTTCGACCCCAACCCTTAACGTTCATCATCTCCTAAATTTCTAAGACATTCTTCTAAATGTTCAATGACTACATGTACTTTAAGTGTCACAGAAAGTGTTGTTGCCTTGAATCGTTTCTTAAGATTTTGTAAACTTTTGAAAATTTCATCAAAAGAGTAATTTCTTTTCATCAGAAAACGCATTTCAACAATTTCGTTCATTTTCTTTAAGGCTGAAACAAATGGCAAAACTTCCAAAGGAAAACAATTTTGAAGAGTATCTTTGTCTAATAAGCCATCAGAATTTCTTAAAAGTTATCGGCAAGCATTTCCTTTTGAACAGTTCCTCTCCATAATTCTTCGATACTAAATGAAGCTTTTGCGGCCACCTACGTGCTTCAGTTCTTTCTAGAAGAGGAACTAAATCATCCCAAGGAACATGGTTTACAAACCCTTGTGAAAGGCGTAAGTCTGATACAACACATTTTTGAATTACTTTCGTAGTGTGATCTTTCTCAAATAGTGGACAATTTTTAACACTGTAGTCTTTGGCGTTTTTTCTTTTCGTTTCCAAGGAAACAAATTTTAATAACGATACGTTTGTACTTTAAGTATCATTGAATAGTTTCTTAAGGTATTGTAAACTTTTGGAAATTCCATCAAAAGAGCAATTTCTTCTCATCAAAAAACACATTTCAACAATTTCGTTCATTTTCTTCAAAGCTGACACAAATGGCATAACTTCCAAAGGAAAGCAATTTTGAAGAACATCTTTGTTTAATAAGCCATCAGAATTTCTTTGAAGTTTTCGGCAGGTATTTCCCTCGAACAGTTCCTCTTGATAATTCTTTGATACTAAATTGAGCTTTTGCGGCCACTAAAGTGCTTCAGTTCTTTCTAGAAGAGGAACTGAACCATCCCAAGAAACATGGTTTACAAACCCTTGCAAAAGGTGTAAGTCTGATACAACACATTTCTGAATTACTTTCGTAGTCTGATCTTCCTCAAATAGTGGATAATTTGTAACACTGTAGTCTTTGGCATTTTTTTTTCGTTTTTGAGGAAACAGATTTTTCAAAATTGTGTCTCAAATTTCCAAAAGTTCTCAAGTCGTGTTGTTCTTCATAGTTGTCTGTTTCTTCTTTGGATCTCAACTATTGCAAAGTTATTAAACAATATGGACATTGGTAGGATACCTACCCATGTCAGTGTACAAATTATCCACTATTTGAAGATCAAACCACAAATGTGATTCAAAAACGTATTCTACCAGACTTACACCTTTTATAATCCTTTGTAAACATGTTTTGTGGGATGGTTTAGCTCCTTTTCTAGAGAGAACTGAAGTACTTAAAAGGCCGCAAAAGCTTAATTTAGTATCAGGGAATTATAAAGAGGAACTGTTCAAGAGAAATGCCTGCCGATAACTTTTAAGAAATTCTGATGGCTTATTAGACAAAGATGTTCTTCAAAATTGTTCTCCTTTGAAAGTTATGCCATTTGTGTCAGCCTTGAAGAAAATGAACGAAATTATTAAAATATGTTTTTCGATACAAAGAAATTGCTCTTTTGATAAAATTTCCGAAAGTTTAGAAAATCTGAAGGAACTTTTCAAAACAACAACGCTTTTTGTGACACTTAAAGTACATCTAGTTATTGAACATTTAGAAGAATATCTTAGAAGTTTAGGAGATGATAAAGGTTTAGGGTTGTCGTCGGAATAGCCAGACTAGGCTCTTCACTGAGAATTTCTAAAGTTTCGTGAAAAGTATGAAATCGATCTTTTAATGAACAACAGTCTATATCACATTAATTAATTTAAATTAGTTGTAGAATTTTCTTCCGCGCACTTGCAAAAATGAAAGCAAGGTTTACTTTTATATCTTTCTTGTTCTAAACAATATTTCTTTCTGCTTTAATACCAAATACACTTTGAAAAGAACATCTTTCTATTAATTAATTTACAGATCACTCTGTGTTTTCAAAAAAATTAGCAACTCGCAAACATGAGAGGTTCTTTTTAATCAAATATTTTGGAAAAAGGATCGGCTACGATTTTGATTTTCATGGTTTTTAGTTACTAGAAGTATGACAAACAATAACCCGTAATCCATTTTCTTCGAAATTTTTGATTAACCCATTTTTCATTGAGGGACAGTGTGCACCACAATTAATATTCTCATCATTAGAGGGTATGGTAATGAACTTCTAAATGAAGGCAAATATGATTGAATTTTTACAAGACCTATTTATTTTGATTGCAGGTGGTAGTACGGAAATTACTAGGAACCCCCGCAATTCCATATACACTCTCCAGTTCGGAAAGTTTATCTTCAACAGAGCTCACGCTTTCCGACTTGAATTCCGAATCCTGAAGATTTAATTACGATAGAAGCAGCAAAGAAGCACCGCATAAAATTGAATTACGGTTTCGACCAGAGATACCCAGAACAAGTAACTTAAGAAATTAAAAACAGAATAATAAGTTGGAAAGTTGTTCTTCTCTGAAACTGATACGGAATAATTCACTATAGAAGTATAACCAGGCGAGCGTGGTTGCAATGGGATGAGCAAAATGTACTCTATATCATCTTCATTATACGTGCAGTCTTATCGAACTTAACCCTCCGCCAATAAGGAGCAAGATCATAATCGAAATTACGCTCTTAATAAAAATCGACCAATTCTAGATAGTATAGAAGATAATGACGTTCTTTCAAGTCAATGAGCTGTTCTTCTATTAACGAGATGAATCCATTGTGTTGTGAGATATGAAAAGTAATTGAGGGAAGAGAACTGCTCCATTAAATCTTTATAATCTTGTTAAAAAACCTTTAAAGTTTATTTCAATTCATGACTTGAATAATAGTTTAATCCTTTAGATATCAATTTCATTCTAAACATTTTTCCCTAAATTTGTATTGTGTTTCTATATAATCGATGTAAATTCATCGATCAAACTGGTACCTAAAATGAAAATGTGAAATATGGTATCAGAACTTGCTATGCTTAGAAGTGGATAAAAATTCGCTTTGTATAGAAACGCATAAAAAGGATGTGAAAAATGTGATCGTTAAAATATAACGACATTTTCTGCATCGAAAAACGTAAGATCTTTTTTGGGAAAATATTCAAGTTCTCTAACGAATTCTTGTAATCATGGAGAACATAACAATGGCCTCCAATCGTACCTTTAATGAAGGGAATTACACAGAAGAGCCTTACATGCCTTATAGTGACAGACCAGAAACTTACATTTTGCCGGTCGTCTTCTCGTTTATTCTAATCATCGGAGTCACCGGAAATGGCATCTTGGTACTTATAATTTTGCGCCATGCAAATATGAGAAATGTTCCCAACACTTACGTTCTCTCTCTGGCATTGGGAGACCTATTGGTAAGTATTTTCTCGAAAATTATTAATAACTGAATCAGTGAGTAGGTATGTATAATTA
>JAUMHM010086642.1:0-10834 GCA_032362435.1 Melikaiella ostensackeni
TTATTTACTTTAGCATCAAAACGAAAAATCAATGAGGGGAGGGGGGGGGGGGGTAAAAATGATTTATTTTTCATTGAAAATCCGATTTTTGACTAAAATCGCAGTCTTTTCCAATCAAAAGTTTTCCAATATAAATTTCCTTCAATTTTTTTTCTATTAAAAACTGAATGAGCAAGAGGAAAATATCAAAAACATAAGCTATTTTTTAAATAAATAATACATCAAGAAAGTCCCTTACGGGCAATATGTTTATTCGTTGAAAAAAATATTTTTTTCAAATGTGAATAACCCAGGTAAAAAAGTTATGCATAGTGGAAAAATTATGTATAATCCTTCCCATTATGCATAAATTTTCCGCCAGGGCACACGAATTGAAATGAGAAGGAAGTACTTACACTCTAAATATTCAAAAAATGCAAACATACTAATTTATTTTCTCTTAATGAAGTTGATACAAGAGTGAAGAAGTGGTAGAAAAATGGAATGAACCGAAACTGATCAAATATTATTCCCATTAATAATAAGAATTCTAAGATTAAAGTGTTCAACAGCAAAAAGATCGAAAAATTTTAAATTGTCTTTTTTTATTTACTATATTATTTCGGAAAATAGTTTCCTTTCCAAACTTATTATCTGAAAGTCATTGGCGTTTAATCAATGGAAGCTTTTTTTCATTACCAGAGTTTTGACTCGCACTTTAGTCATTTTGAATTTATTTCAGATCCATGCTGGGATATAAGTTTATGATGATAACTGTATAAAAGTAGCGTAACTACAAATTTATATGGCTTGAATTCTCCCCGTTTAATACTGATACATGTGTTTCAATAAACTAAAAAAGTCACAGATAGCCTGATTATGTTACTCGATGAATACTCATTTGAAACAATCATAATATATAGGGATAAAGTAATTAAATCAAATTATTGGGTGAAAATATTGATATTCTTTCGACGCAGGAAAAATAATAAAAATAAAAAAATAAAAAAATAAAAAAAAAAATAAAAAAAAATAAAATAATAAAAATATAAAAGCAGAATTTTTAATCGTTGAAAATTGAAAAATCGTTTTTCTCAAACACTCGTTGTACGAGTTTTTTCATTTATATCTTAAAATAACCCAGGGGCAACTAGCATACGGTGTAAATACATTCTCACTATCTGAAAAAAGTAAGGCAAATCGCAACATATTTCCCACGTGGAGGGAAGGTTAGCCAATAAACCGGGTACACAAATCCTAAACGGAACTGAGGGAAACAAGAACATAATTGTGTACAATTACAATTTGTCCAAAACTAAATATAAATTAATGCTGTGCCAGATAAACCGAAAAAATGAAGCAAACCTTTTTTCTAGATCCTGTTGACCTCCATTCTCAAAGATTTATTCGAGTTAATTTTATAGAAACTAATGTATAAACAGTTCAATTGAACAATCACTTGCAATATTTTCAATACTTATATATTATGTATATTTCAAATTACAATATAGATATTGACAATGCTATTAAATCATCAGAAGTCCTAAAGATCAATTCTAAATTCCAAGATTCGAAAGAGTCAATACGTAATCAAGTCTCGTAATACATTATTTACTTTATTTTTCAAGAGTTTAAAATCATTTTCCTTACAATTGAACATAACAAAAATTGTTCTAATTTAATTCCAATTCAATTTGAAGTCTTTATTTTGTTCAATACATTTTCAATATAGAAATTAATTATAAAATTTTGAACATCTCAAATGTAAAACTTCTGCCTTTTAACAGCACACATGGTTTACGATTTTTGGGACATAAAAGCTGATAAGAAATTTGCTTATTTACACGATGTAATGGAATTTCATTTATAGGAACATATGAACGTTTTAAAATTATAAATACTGATAAGAAAACGTACTTGTAATTTTTGTATCCTGGAATTGAGAATGAGGAAGAAAAGAAGGAAACAGATGATAGGTCTCGAAAATTTACAAACATAAATAGTTTCTGACAATTTTTAATTCAACCTGAAGGTAATCATTTTTTTTAAATCACACTCAATACAGAAAAAATAATTTGTAAATTTCAAACACATAAAAGATAAACTATCTAACTTTCTCAGCACTAACTTCTCTAACTAACTTTTTGATCTAACTTTTCTCAGCACACAAAGCTTACGAATTTTCAGAAATAAATAGAGATAATGCATTTTTATTCATACTATGGAGTAGAATGCTATCTGTCGAAAGGTATGAGCAGTGTTCCAAAATTATAAATAATGATAAGGAGAAGTGAGGGTCAATTTTCTATCCTTAAATTAAAAATAAGGGTGAAAAGAAGAAGAAAGATAATAAGTTTCGAGAATTTACAAATTTTCTAATGCAATTTCAGTTTAATTTGAGAATACTCATTTTTCCAAAAATATTGTTAATATAGATATGAATTCTAGAATCTTAAACGTTGCAAAGATAAAACTTGTGCCTTTTGTCAGCACATAAGGCTGACGACTTTTGAGGCATAAAAACTGACAATAAATTCTATTACTTCTAAAATATAATAAAATTCTATTTTTGTGAAAATATGGTTCTTCTAAGAATATAAATAATGATAAATAACGTACCATTTATTTGTATATCATTGAATTAAAAATAATGAACAAAAGGGGAAGAAAGATAGTGATTTTTGAAAATTCGCAATCTGTTTATTTCTATTATGTTTTGAAAATTATAAATAATAATAGGGAAAGTTGCCATTCATTTTTGTATCCTCAAATTAAAAATGAGGGAGAAAAAGATTTCGTTTCAGTTTAAAAGTATTCATTTTTCAAAATTATTTTCAATAGAAATTCATTCTAAAATTTTTTAAGCACAAAAGATAAAACTTCTGCCTTCTGTCAACACACGTGGCTTACGATTTTCTAAAAGTTAAAACTAATAATAAATTTCATTATTCTCTCGATGTTGTGAACTTCTATTTTCCTATAGGTAAAAGTTTTCTAAAATTATTAATAGTAATAATAAGGAAAAGGATCAAACCTAACTGTATCCTTGGATTAAAAATTAGGGAGGAAAGGAAAAAAAGATAATAGTATTTCGACAACTTTCAATTCAATTCAAAATTTTTATTATTCGTAAATACATTCAATATAGCAAAAATAATTATTTAATTTGAAACGCATAAGAAATTGAACTTCTGATATTTATTAGCAAAGATGGCTCACGACTTTCGAAAAATAAAAACAGATAATACATTTTATTATCGATATGGATGAAAATGAGCAGCGTTCTAAAATGATATATAATGATTTGGAAAAGGGCCATTTTCGTGTCTATAAATTAATAATTAGAAAGAGAAGGAGAAAAATTATGGTACTCTCTCAAAATTTCCAAATCTTTTGATTCAATTTTAGTTCGCGAATTCTAAATATCAATAATAAAGGCGCAGTTATGTGCATCCTTAAATGAAAAACAAGGAAAAAAGGAGGAAGAAGATAATTGGTTTCAAAAATTTACAATTTTCTCAATTCAGTTCAGCTTAGAAGTATTCATTCTTTCAGATATTATCAATATAGAAAGGAATTCTGAAATTTCAAACGACTTAAAGGTAAAACTATTGTTTTTTGTTAGCGCACATGACTTACGACTTTAGAGATGTAAAAACTGATGATAAATTGGAAAATTTTCGACGATGTTATAAAATTCTCTTCGTGGGAAGATATGAAGAAAAAGAGTAAGAAGATAGTGGTTTTCGAAAATTCCCGATTTTTTATTTTACTTTTAATTCTGAGGCTTTATATTGTAACCTTACCGTTATATGTTAGGTTAACTGCAACGGGTGATATAATATTATCGACCAAACAGAAATGAATTTTTAATAATTAAAAATGAGGGCATCGCATGAGAGTGAGAGTTACGCTCGATTTTCAACGTAATGAAACATTTATTAATCAAAACCTATCCTAGCTACAGAACATTGTGTAGTTTCACATCCCCAGCTATTATTCCTATTATGGAGATCAATTTATCTTCTAAAAGTTGATAAATGATATTTCAACCATACAAGGAGACGTTTCAAATTTACTGGAAGATTTCCAGTCTATGAATCTGAAGTTGTTCTAAAAACGAAAAATAAAATAACCTTTTCACTCATACTTTTATACAAGGAAGTCGCTATGGCGATTCATACAATTATTTTATACAATAAGAGTCATAGCTCCATAAGAAACACGAGATAAATTCATACCGATATTTTTATAGAATCCCTACGCTAGGTAACCACTACACTAATTCCTTCACATAATGAGTCTTCGCTCTGAGAGGAAACACTGAATATAATACGAAATTATTTCAATAAAATTTCAATCCTAGAAAATCACTGTATCAATTCTATAATTATTTTATATAATGAGAGTCTTTGCTCTATGAAGGAATGCTGAACAAAATCACGCAAATGAATTCCCTACGCTGAGAAACTACTACAGGTATATCACTTACTCCATACACTAGAGTCTTTGTTCGATCGAGTAACACAAAATAAAATTCCACAAATATGTCAATAGAATCAATACGAGGAAATTGCTACATGAATTTCATAACTATTTCACATAATAAGAGTCTTTGCTCTATCACAAAACACTGTATCGCATAAACAGATTATTAAACATGTGGATCTTGAGTACAAGTTAATTTCTGGGTTTAGGATTCACAAATCAAGAAAGAGCTCTGCCCAAATATTATGGATTTAAACCACAGTTGGTGCCATTCAATAAAATCTTTGATTTATGTCAGGCGCACAGGCCTATAGGATATTTGTGAATGAAATCGCTTCTATTTATAGCGCTCATTGTGCTCATTCATTTTCTGGACCAGATCCTCGAGTGGACTCGAGTCTGCCCATGAATAGAATGAGACACAAATTAACCCTTTTATTTCACAATGGTTATTTCGTAGACCAGGGGACGAGGTTGACCTCACTCTGCTCAGAAATGAACCGTCTGTGAAATCCCTAAAACACCCACAGATTTCACTGAACTCACAATGGGAGGATATTTTATTCAATATTCACAAAACCAATTATTCGCAATCTGAAAATATTTTATTCAAAATTTGCACCTATTAATAATTTTATTCAGGAATGACTCGAAATACGCGCTGAAAGCATATAAAAGAAGGCGTCAAGGCACTTCTCGTCGAAAGTACAAGAGTCATTCCTCAAGATACGATGTTTCTATAGGCCAGTGGACGAAGTTGACTTAGCTCTGCCCTTAAAACGCTCGAATCTTTTCATGGGAAAATTAACAATCAACTTCAAATCGCTCTGTTCAAGATCTCTTCTTTTCTCTTTTTTCTAGACTAGGGAATCGGAGACCAGGGGACGAGGTTGACCTCGCTCTACTTTTGAGTTTTCCTCATGGAACTTGCCCTTCGAAGGGAAGATCTACACTGTCGCGTTGCCGTCGTGACTGAGACCTCCTCAATTCTGCCTCAGTCAAGCCTCCCACTACCAACAGATCTTTTTTAGTGGGGACTAAGGCGTTTGCGCAATCTTGTCACCCTGCTTGTTGGCAACATTACGAGTATTTTCTGGTAGGTTTATAAGTTGCCTACAAGCAGGCTTTAAATGTAACACTTTTTTGGGACAATTGGTAATGTCCCTGAGCAGATCTTCGAGTAAGACATCCTGTCGAATCCGACAGATTCCGTTAATACCTCCCTTTAATTGTCGACTGCTTTTTCCGTTAGTATTGTGACTTGCTCCTTCCTTTTCACAATCTTGAACGTCCCTGGCTACTTCCTCATTTGGACAGACAATGCTTATTGCATTTTGTTCTATTAGGATTACCTCTGCCATTTTTGCGTCGAAGGTAATCTGGTTTTCCTTGTCTCCATAACTGCTCAGAGTTAATGTCCATTGCAATGACATGTTGTATTGGGTCACTCTCCTTCACTGCATCAATATTCGTATCGGTGCCTCTTTTCCGCACGTCCCGTGGAAATCGGCATGTGCTCACGTCTGATACTTGAGTTTCCTTGGGCCGAGGTGCACTATACTTCAGTGTTGAAATAAAGCTTGATCTTGTGTTCTATTGTTCATGTGTATTGGTTTCTTATGCAATCAAGTCTTCTTCCTCGTGGCCGTAATTGCATTGGACTGCAATGTCCACGTTGGTCGCTACTTTTTTGCGAATGGTGTAGGGACTTTCGTAGAGAGACAGAAATTTTGCCATCGTTCCGGATGTCAAGTTTAAAACATTGCAGGCTTAAGCTAGAACCCACTCACCTATTTCAAAAGTAACTCCTTTTCTTTTCTTATTGATGCTGTTGAGAAGTCTCTCTCTTTTATTCCGAATTCTCTGTCTTATTATAGCAATCTGTTTTTGTCGATTGGCTTGGGGTTGGGGCGGAACGTCTGGTAAAAACTTCTCCCACCATCTCTTGGGCCTTCGGCTCCACAGAGCCTCATACAGTGTTGTTTCTGTCGTAATGTGATGTGATACATTCATGATTGTCTCCACATTGTCCAGTTGCGTAAGTCAGGTGCCATGCTTTTCGGTTGGCAAAAGCGTTCTGAACAGTCGTGCTATTTCTCGGTTGACACGCTCAATCATATGTGACGCGCTCCGAGAAAAGGGCCCTTAGCGGCCTTTCGTCGATTTTATAGGAGAAAGAGAAGAAGTAGCGAGGAGCCGATAGACTCTTCCGATATTCCTCTGTCTATTGAACTTCGAGTAAAAATTTATAAGTCCAAGGAAACCTCGAAGTTGTTTGACGTTTCTTGGTGCTGGGAAATCATGTATACTCTGAATTTTTTCAGGATCTGGCTCGATTCCATTCGTGGTTGATATAAAACCGAGAAATTTCGTCTTCTCTCTGAAGAAATGAGATTTTGTGAGGTTCAATGTCAAATTGTTTTTGGATAATTTTTCCAGTATCTCTTCCAGGTGCTGCAGGTGTTGTTCATGTGTCTCTGATGTTGTGAGGTTGTCGCCTACAAAAGTGATAACATGAACTCTGATGCCTTGTAGGGCATGGTCCAACCCCCTGACCAATGCTGCGGTGCTTGTTTTCAAACCGAATGGGACTACTTTTAACTCGTAGCTCCTACCTCGGTAATGAGAAGCAGTGTATTTCCTAGAGTCCGGGTGCAAAGGAACCTGCCAAAAACCACTCGTGGTATCAAAGTTTGACATTATATTTATTCCTTTTCATTTTTGGAAAAGAACTTTTGCGGTTTCCGGGCACTTCCAGTCCTCGATTAGAATTTCATTCAACTTTCTTGCATCGAGGCAAAGGCGTTCCGTTTCGTTTTTTTTTTAATGACGGGAACTATAGGGTTTATATATGGGCTTTGTAACCTTTGTATTATGCCCACTTCCAATATCCGTTGAATTTCATTTTCAACTTTTTCTCGGTGGGCTATGGGAATTGGGTAACTCCTGCTAATAAATGTTAGTCCCTCTTCTACTCGAAGGACGTGCTGGTATGAGGTTAAGAGAACGGGTGCCCGTCGAAATGCTTGTCAATGTTGCCAGATAATTTTGGCGAGTTTATCTATCGTCTTTTCACTCAGATTTAGACTTTCTGAGACTTTCTCGTTAACCTCTTCCCATGTGATGTCTATTGGTGGAGTCTCTGTCTGAGTCCAGATCTATCTGAGCTCGGTGCTTGTCCAACACGTCAATTCCGATCATGTAAGTGAGTGCGAGTCTCGACACAACGAGAAATGGCACCTGAATAATTTGGTCGTGGCTCGAGGTAGTTTCTCGGATCAACATGTTGTTCATCCGGGCACTCTTCTCTAGGTTCCATTACAGTGTGCGTTTCCGCCTCCATGTTTTGCACTTGGTGGGTGGTGTGTGGCTGCTGTTGTCTCCAAGAAGTATTTGCATTCGGGCCTCGTTGTGCATTCGCGCTTTGGCCCTATCTTGGCCCCTGATAGCCCCCGCTCTTATTTGTACCAGGGCTCTGTTGGGACTGCCAGTTGTTAGTTTGTTGTCCATTATTTCTCTGCATGTAGCCCCCTGGTTGGAGGATGTCCAGGATTTCTGATTATTATTATTATTATTATAGTTGCTATTCTCTGGTCGGTTATTTCCTCTGCCCTTCCACTTTTCGTTGACGTGATATCCGGTGTGAGTTGCCCCGATGTGACCAAAATCTTCAAGCAGTTCGATCAAATCTTCGCATTTCTTCTCACTGCATACTCTGCACGCGATCAATCTCTTTCCTGTTGGTATCTTTTGAATTCCAGTTTCTTTTTGATTTCATGCTGGACCTGTTTGCTCCAGTATCGCTGTCGGAATTTAGTCAGAAGAGAGCAAAGTCGTCAATGTCGTGCTCAACGACCTGCCACCAGTATTCAAGTGGGCCTGATAATGACCTTTCAGTTAGGTAGCCTGTGTCACAGGCACATGGACGAACTGCCTTCCAATACTGCTCCATCTCCCGTAAGTACCTCATGGGGTTTCCTTCCCCATTAAACTCCGGCAGCACATATTTTATAAGAGATAATTGTCCTGCGGGGGGTGTACTGTACCTCCGCCTGCCTACGCTCGCTTCTATCTCTGTGATTTGGCATTGCACCTCTCTCGCTCAGAGGGCATCATGCTCTTTTCTATTTTTTCTTCACACCGATATTTTTATAGAATCCCTACGCTAGGTAATCACTACACTAATTCCTTCACATAATCAGATTCTTCGCTCTGAGAGGAAACACTGAATATAATACGCAATTATTTCAATAAAATTTCTATCCTAGGAAATCACTGTATCAATTCTATAATCATTTCATATAATGAGAGTCTTTGCTCTCTGAAAAAATGCTAAACAAAATCACGCAAATGAATTTCCTACGCTGAGAAATTGCTAAATCACTAGCTCCATACACTAAGAGTCTTTGCTCTATCACAAAACACTGTATAACTTCACACTAAAATCGCTCGTGAAAAAGAATGCATTTATACTAGATAAACTGCTTCTCAATGTTTCGTGGAGATATTATCTCTTCAAATTGGCTTCAAAGCTTAAATAGCCTGAGTCGGGCTTCAGGTAGGTCGATAAAAACGAACGGTTATTCTCAAAACTCGTCGCAAGGACACACAAATGCCGAAAACGGCCCTTCTCGTTCAGAACCAGGAATCACCGTCTCGACAAAAGTTGGGAGGAGACTCCGCTCCTCTCTCAGGTATGTGATTTATGGCCTTTTATTGCAGCTTAGCATGGGCTGCATACAGAGATTATTAAACAGGGGGATCTTCCGTACAAGTTGATTCCTAGGTTTAGGGTTCACAAATCAAGAAAGGGGCTCTGTCCAAATATTTTGGCTTTAAACCAAAATTGGTGCCATTCAATAAAATCTCTTATTTATGTAAGGTGCACAGGCCTAGAGGATCTTTGTGAATGAAATCGCTTCTATTTATAGTGCTCATTGTGCTCATTAATTTTCTGGATCAGATCCTCGAGTGGACTCGAGTCTGCCCATGAATAGAATGAGAAACAAATTAACTCTTTTATTTCACTATCGTTATTTCGTAGACCAGGGGACGAGTTTGACCTCGCTCTGCTCAGAAACAAACCTTCTGTAAAAGCCCCTGAAACACTGACAGATTTCACTGAACTCACAATGGGAGGATATTTTAATCAATATTCGCAATAAGCAATTATTCGCAATCTGAAAATATTTTATTCAAAATTTGCACCAATTAATAATTTTATTCAGGATTCACTCGAAATGCGCGCTGAATGCATATAAAAGAAGGCGTCAAGGCACTTTTCGTCGAAAGTAAAAAAGACGTTCCCCAAGACACGATGTTTTTATAGGCCAGTGGACGAACTTAACTTCGTTCTGCCCTTAAAACTTCATTTTTTGACATATCTTGACATAATTCGATTTCAGGTGTACGAAAATGGGGTTCATGAAAAATTCCGCGTGTGTGTCGACAATACTGTTTTTGTTATAACTCAAAAACAAGCAAAGTTAGGGTTCCGAAATTTGAAGGCATTGTAGTCCTAAATAATGCTCATTATTCATAGCATTGAGAGCCGGATCGGAAAGAAGCAAATACTTTTTTTTGTGATTTCATATTTTTCTCAAAAATCATTTTGGTAGTGAATTTCTTCGCAATTTTGGTTATATTGGAGAGGAGAGAACTATAGACGGATTTGCATAAAATACATCCGTTTTTAACAAGAAAGTTCGAGGTTCATTCATCAAATATCGTGAGAGTGGAATAAAATGTATCTGAAAAATTCGATATTTTAGAAATTTATCACAGGATTGGCAGTAATACATAACTCCGTAAACCGAATTTTCATCGAACACGGAGTGGTCTATACTTAATATAATTCAATAGAATGTTTATAGCTATCTCCATATGGAAATTGTCATCTTTAAGAATTTCTCAAGTTTTTAATTTTTCCTTCATGAATAATTTTTTTACATATTACGAACATAGCAACATAGTGAATACCACATTTGTTCATTCTGATAGCACGAATCAATTGACGGATGTAGAAGCACTGTATGACCAGATGAAGTTATGATTTGTACAAATGTGGCATTTTCTTCAACGCTTAAAGGATACAAAATTCTTAATTTTGGAAATTCAAGGTCAGTTACACCAGCCCCCCTCCCCAATCATAATTTTAGAATTTCTTTAGCACACTGAATTGCGCCGCAAATGCGCTCATATGCGCCATGAATAAAAAATTTTGCGCCACAAAACCCTAAGAGTTATAGCCAGTGTTACGCGGGGGGGGCACGCTGCCCCCCCCATTTGAAAAATCAAATTTTAGATTATATGACCTTGAAGAACTCCAAATGCGCCGATATGCGCCATCAAGCAAAAATTTTGCGCC
>JAUMHM010086643.1:0-10833 GCA_032362435.1 Melikaiella ostensackeni
TTTCGATATCGAATCCGACCAAACAAAAAGACCCAAAGTTGCTCCTTGAAGGATAGGACAGTTTGTTATTTGGTCGGATTCGATATCGAAACAACTTTGTTGTTTCTTTACCCCATCTGCGAACAGTTTTTCCAAGCCCGTTCCCTTGGATTCGCGATTGTTGGCTGCAGCGTATATGCAGGCGCTTCTGTCGATTAGCAAGTTTTCCCGACAGCCTGCTGCGTCTCTTTTCGATCCACGTTGTTCGTAGATCTCTCTCCGCACTGGTCCAATTATTCGAACAATCCTGTCGTTCAGGATACCTGTAAAGATCTTATACAGCGTGTCTAGACAAATTATTAGCCTTTAGTTCTTCGGGTTGAACAAGTCGCCTGTCTCTGGTAGGAGTACAGTGCGTCCTTACACCAGTCACTGTGGAATGGGCATCGCCGACTTTTATATGGGGTGAAGATCCGGGCCAGATGTTGGTGCGTAGAAGTAAACAGCTTTGACTTGTTCAATGTATGATGGTGGATCCTCAGTTCGTGCGCGAACTTTCGGACCCCCACCGTAAAAGAATTACCAGATGTTATGCAGTTAATCACATACTGAATACGGGATGCGTTTTGTCCAGCCAAGCCAATCTTCTTGTTTAGTTGATGCAAGCGCTTTTTGGTCCTTTGATTTATCGTCGGCTTTACCCTTTGATTTGAATCGGCCAAAGCTCTCGCCGCATCATAAACTGAACAACTGATGGTCCAGAGGTTGGACTTCTCCGAGAGATCCTCACGAAGGGCGTCATCCATTTCAGCCAGATCGTGGGACTTAGGAGGAACTTGGATGTTGATGTTTCTCCTCGTCCTGGAATCGCCATCATCTCTCGATGGATGCCTGATTTCCGCGCTTGGTCTGAATGTCGCTTCCACTTCTTCGTCTGCGGCTTGTTCTTGCAGCGGTTGGGAAAGCTCTCCGCGTATTCATCCTGTTTGGAAGAGATTGTCGGCGCGGTTTTGCAAGCTCTATTGCGAAGCGTGTGAAAGCTCTTGGTGTTGCTGGCACCACAGAGTGTGCAGGCGCGCCATGTAACCCCTGCGAGGAGGGATGATGCTGGCATCGTAGAAATTCAGCAAGTCATTTCTGAGCCGATCCGTCTACTCGAGACGTCGACCGTCTCGCCGATCCGTCATTGTATTTCCATTCAAATTATTTGCAGCACAGCTAACTTTAGGGCGATCAGCACTGTTCGCCGATCCATTTTAAGGTGCTCTGCGTATTTGCTCATTTTGAACCGCATTCACGATTGGGTTTGATGTTGTCATAGTTGTTCCCACGAGCAGCTAGAGAAGGGGTTTGTCCACCCTTACTGATTCCCGCATGCAACTGTAAGACTGCGTACACTAGGAGGTCGCCCGGTACACCAGAGGCACCGTAAAGGACACTTCACCCAGGTGCCATTCAGCTTTCATCACGGTTGTTCACGCCTTGGCTTGAGGGTTTTTCCATCGGGACCATCCCTGGACAATTGTCCGCGACTGTTATTAGCTTTTGGGTCTCAATTAGCACAGGGTCCCTCTATCCGCAACCTGAGGACGCGTGCGGTGGCTTTGTTATAGGTAAGGTATATATAAGATCGGCTACCTAAGATAACCTAAGATAACCTAAGATAACCACCTAAGATAAGGCCACCTCCGGAAAATTTGAACTTGCATCCACAACCGGACTTGGAATTGTCTAAAAAATTTCCTGTTGCTCCTAGGATGTCAAAACTTTTGCTTAGTCGAACAAAGTTACAATCCGGAAGCCAAAGAAACTCTATATGAAATGAAAAGTAAATTCCAAAGAAGGTGTAGCCATTCATATGCCGCCATCAGAAAACTCGAACTTTCAGCTAAAACCGAAATTTAAAACTTTCTAAAAAATTCCCTGTTGCTCCTGGGACATCAAAAATTTTGTTTAGTCCCGAAAAGATACTATCTGAAAGCCAAAGAAACTCTGTATGAAATAAAAAAATAGCTAGCTTAAGGGTGTTAGCACATAAAATGCCGCTGCCGTGCGCTGGAAACGGCTCACACACGATCCGTCCGTCCGCATACACATAGCGCTAGTCAATCACGTGCAACCAGTCGTGCAGCTGCAGTCGAGCGGCAAACCGAGTGAGGAACCGGCACGTTAGCGGAACGTTAGCGGTACGTGAGCCGCTCGACTGCAACATCACGATTGGTTGCACGTGATTGGCTGGCGCGATGTGTTCGCGCTTGGACGGCTCTTTCGTGAGCCGTTTTCATCGCACGGCAGCGGCATTTCATGTGTGAACACTTTGACGCTACGAACGGAATGTTGTAGCTGCGTACACTTTTGGATCATTATTATTAATAACTATGGCTTATGAAATCAAGAAAGTTTGTGCAATGAATGAAAAACAGGTTTCCAAATAAATTTAGAAAATACTGCTTAGTAATATCTTAAAATGTATATTTCAGAGTACGTGAAGAAAGTGATTCAGCTCTATGAAACAACCATCGTGAGACACGGATTGATGCTCGTGGGTCCGACCGGATCCGGAAAGACAAAGGTAAGCCTTTGATGTGTATCGCTTAATTATTATTATGATGAAGGTATCTTGCGTATGCAAACATTTCTAATGCCAGTATAGTATCATATTTTTAACTCCGATTCAATTGAAGAATGTTGTATGTCACATATCCATCCAAAAATCGTATACATGAAACTTTTACGATGAGAGTCATGCATAAAAATTCGTAAACACGTCCTTTGGATAAACGTGTGAATAAAACAGTGCAAATAGAATTATAAAGGCGGCTTTGAAAAAATTCGAATTTTCTTCAATGCACCCTGAAAATTCTGTTTCGGTCCAAAAAAGGTTACTCTAAATATTTGAGTAAAATCAGTTAATAATAATGTGCTCTTAGGCCCATGAAGTTCCTGACATCATCTTACTCTTGGTAACACAATTCAATTAGTTTATTATCAACTAAGATACATGGGTCGTAGTAGCTACTCATGTAATACTATAGTTATTTCTTCTAATATCTTTCTTTCTCTATAGCTGATTGTGGATTATCTAATTATCTTATCTATTATTCTCTTATCATATTCTATCTGTTATTCGTACAGAGTCCAATAAGGTACAGACTTTATGCCGCGTCGAAAAAATTTCTTGCTAGTCGATAATAAGAATCACGCTTTCCGCACTGTGGCACAATACGCTATTTCATGTAGTGAGAATATCGTTGCTTACATGAATTGGGAAAAATAAATTAATTTAATCAATTTATTCTAGATCAACATTAGGTCAATTCAAAAATACTCAATTCTATTTGTTATGCTCTGTAGATGAGCTCTGCGTCTCTCTAAATTCTCTCTCGTTTATTCTTCTATATGGTCAGGAACCAGGAAAGATGAAGGACAGGATAAAAATACTTTATTCGAGCTCCTTTTTGGCCTTTGATATAGGACCTCAGTCGCGCAGGAATTTGTGGAAATCTTTCTCTTACCTAGAAGAAGACGCGCACTTCAATTCTTCGGTTGAAAGACTTTCCTTACGGAGAAGATCCCCAGAGCGTTAGGAGTACAGAATTTTTATCTTCTGCTCGTAGCCCTTGTGACTCCTAGTGAGCGAGCGGTTCTGCCCAGAGAGGAAGCTAGAGGCTTCCACCTTGACAGGGTAGCTTGCTCTCGCCCTATGCGGCTGATCACCCAGCCGCCAACTCTCTCGAGGAGCTCGTGTTCGGCTTTTTTATCTGCCCCTCACAGGTCCCCTACTCTCATCCCGCGAATGGTCGGTGTCACTCCTCAGCGATGCGCTCTACTCTTGCCTCTGCACGCCTACATACTCTCGTCGAAAAACACTTTGGTTTCGTGAGTTACCAATGTTAAAGGGGCTTACGCAATCGATATGTTACAATTGCCCCCCTATTCAAAGGTCTAACGTGGGTTACCCCATCGTTCGAATTCCAAATACAGGTAATCCAGTCTGTTATTGTTATTTGGATGCCTCCTATAAACCCGTTCTACCTAAGTCCACGAGGGCGTGATGGGCCATTCCTGGGTTGGTGACCAAGCTCGGAACATGCTGGGCTCCACTCCGTCTTGTCGCTCTCCGTTTCAGTGCCCCCTACCGTGATAGTGCTCTCTCGTCTTCTTTTCGCCTCTTGAGTGATCTTCCTTATGTCAGTACTCGAAAGTCTGGGCGCAGGTAGCTTCCTTTTCACGTTTTCCAGCCGTCCCATTCCTTCTGTAATCTGCTGGTAGAGCACATCCTGCTTACCTGCTCGTCCTTCCTTCCTTGCTGGCTTTCTCTCTTCTTTGGGGGTATCTTCCTCACGGTTCTCCTTCCCGTTTCCTGCCAGAGGTTCACTTCTCACTGCTCGTATTCTGTTAATGCACAGTGCTTGTAACTTGTCTCCTTTCGTTTGTGTTGGTGGTGCTACTGGTGTCTTCTCAGTTTTCTTTTCAATTGTTTTTTGCTGTGTTGATCTCCACAAGCTTCATGGGTATTTTGACCCTATAGGCGTCCACCCCATGTACCTCCATTCCGTTCTTCCTCTTGGCTGCCACCTTCCTTTTGCTATTAATGTGCCGTGGTCTCGTAGCCAGTGTCCTTTCCGCTACCCCCCATGACACAACTGTGACTTCATCCTCGTTGTCCAGATCACACTGGATCTGGACGCTGGGGTAGATATCCGTCGAGGCGTATTGACTTGCAGCTTCACGCATCGTTGCTTCTGCTTGGAGAGTCGCTTGGCTACTGACGCCCTCCTCCTCTCGCCTAAGGTATCGCTTGAAGTCCTTGGCGTGGTATTGCCCTCTTTCCTTTAGGGTGGTGGGGTACTGTAGGATGTATACGTTTCTGGTCACTCTTTCTCGCACTATATATGGGCCCCCATAGAGTGTCAGAAACTTTGCCACTATACCTGCCGTGGCTTTCGATACGTTGCACGCACGTACCAAAACCCAGTCTCCCGTTTGAAATGTGATAGCAGCCTTATATTGGTTTATCCTCTGGATTCGCCTTTCTTGTCGACTTTTGATAGGGTCTCTAATTACTGCAATATATTCCTGGTGGCTTCTGCTTTGTTTTCTTCTATCCGGTGACATGAACTCTTCCCACCACCTCGTCGGTTTTCTGTTCCAGAGTACTTCGTATGGTGTTGAACCTATTGTTTTGTTGTAAGATTCATTGAGAATTTTCCCAACGTTGCGGAGTTGCGAGCGCTAGGAGTGGTGTTTGATGGATGACAGAAGCGTTGTAAAAAGCCAAGCCAGTTCTCGATTTACGCGCTCAACCATGTTGTCCTCAGAGTGTCTGAAGGAAGCGAGTGTCATCTTGGTTCCCCTTTCTGCGAGTGCCTCTTCCCACTTGGCGCTGGTGAATTGTGTGCGTCGATCTGATATTACTCGCACAGGTTTTCCTACTGTGCCTATAAACTGATCTAGACTTTCAATCGCTGCTTGGGTCGTGGCCTTTCTCATAGGGTACAGTTTGGTATACTTCGAAAATGTATCCATAATAACAAGTATGTGCTCGTATCCGTAGGTTGTGGTGGTGAGCGGTTCAAAGAAATCTATTGAAATTTTGTCCAGGGGTTTTGTGGGGAGGACGGGTTCTTGTAAGGCTTGGAATGTCGTGGTTGAGATTTTATTCCTCTGACAGGAATCGCAGGTGATTATAATTTGCCGAGTTACTCTGGCCAGCTTGGGGTGGTAGAATTTCTCTTTCAGAATGTACCACCATGATATTGTTCTTGTCTGGTATGTGCTCTATTTGCAGGTTGTAGTTCTGGATAGCTAGCATCCACCTAGTCAATCGTGCGTTTACAAAGCGACATGTTTTGAGAAAGGTCAGTGCCATGTGGTCTGTGCGATTGATAATGGCCAGCATTTATTTCTCTGTAGTAAAGTACGCTAACTCAGAACCCTTCAACGTTCTACTTGCTAGGGTGATAATTTCTTTCTCCTGCTGTTCATTCTGCTGATACAGTACAGCCCCCAGTGCGTAGTGGCTCGCGTCAGTCTCGAGATAGTAGACCCTTCGGGGATCAGGGAAATACAGCAGGGCCGTTTTACAAAATGAGTTTTTTTATCCCGTCGAAGCCTTTTTGTTCCTCTTCGTCCCACTGCCAATTCGCTCCCTTCTTTATCAGTTTGAGGAGAGACACTGTTTTTTTTTGCGTGCTGGCTATTAAATTTTGAGTGAAAATTAATAAGTCCGAAAAATCCTCTTAATTGTTTGGCGTTGCGTGGCGCTGGAAATTCTTTGATGGTGTTGATTTTTTCGGGATCGGGTTTAATACCTCTAGTGGTGATGATGAAGTCTAGGAATTTTGTCTCTTGTTGGAAAAAATGAGATTTTGCCAGATTCAGAGTGAGGTTGTGGTTTCGGAGTCGGTGGAGAATCTGTTGAAGGTGTTGTGTGTGTTTTTCGTTCAATTCTGATATCACTAGGGTCCCATCAACGAATGATATCGTATTTTATCTCATTCCGCTTAGTGCACAATCTAATCCTCGCAGCAGGGCCGCTGTGCTCGTTTTGAGGCCAAATGGCACTACCGTAAATTCATATGTTCGTCCTCGATGTTGAAAAACTGAGAATTGTCGCGAGTCGCGATGCAGTGGTATTTGCCAGAAGCTCATGGTGAGGTCTAAGGTTGACATGATTTTCGTGCCCTTGTATTTCTGGAATAAGACTTTTGCAGGTCTGGGCAGTCCCAGTTCTCTATCAGGATGTCATTTAGTTTTCTGGCATCTAGGCAGAGTCTCACTGACCCATCCTTTTTCATTACGGGCACTATGGGACTTATGCAGGGGCTATTTGACCTCTAAATCACTCCCAGGTCCAACATTCTTTGGAGTTCGTGTTCGACTTTTTCCCGATACGCTATTGGTATGGGATAGCTGCATCCCATGAACAAGCGATTTTCTTTGATACGCAGCACGTGTTGGTAGGAGGCTAGTAGACCTGTACCTTGTCTGAACACGTCCCTATATTGCCACAAGAGTCTTTAGCTTTTGCTTAGTCGCTTCTTCAACTCCTTTGCTTTCCTCTCCTTTCTCTTGGACCTCTTCCCAAGTGATATCCTTTGTTTTCTGGTCGTTGTTGTTGTCCTCCCTCTCGCTAGAGTCATTCTCTTGTGAGTCATTGTTTCCTTCGGTCGTCATGCCACTGATGTTATATTGCATTGACGTCTGATCTTTTTTTTCGCTGTCTTTCGTTATTGGAATTGATGGCTGTCCCTTGAGGTGTGAAAAGGTTAGCCTTCTTTTCTCGAGATCGATTTTAGCGTTGTATTGGTCCAGCGTATCAATTCCAATGATGCACGTTCGGTTTAACCGTGGAACAACCACAATTGTCACCTGTATGACTTTTTCAGGCAAATGCACATCAGCGTAGATTTGCTTGCTCAGTCGCGTGGCTTTGCCCCCCCCCCCCCAGGGGTCCTGCTACAGCCACACCACAGAGTGATAGTATCGGGAAAGTACTAAAACGATTGCTGTTTTGTGCCATAAACTCCTCTGATATACAGGTGACTTCCGTACCAGTGTCCACGAGGGCTTTGACAGAAATACCTCCCACTAAGAGGTTGGTTATATAGCATCTGGATCTTTCTTTACCCTTTTCATTTGTGGTGTCGTTTTTGGGGCCATATTTTTTATTTTGTAGAACATTGATGTTGATCATGGGTGCCACGCCTTGTCTTGCTCCTTTTCTTAAAGGCGTGGCTTCTACACGTTGTCCTGCTCCCAATATGGTATCTCAGGTATACTGCCCTCCTCTTCTTGGTCGGGGCCTGAGCCAACTTCCATGTGTCGTATCTTATGAGTGGACAGTTGCGGGGCCGTGTTCCTCCAATGTCCGCTTTCTCCCTGTTTTCGCGGCCATTGCTGCCCTGTGGGTGGTCTGGTTTCAATCGGAGATCCTGTCCTATTATTTGCACTGTTGCCGCCCTATCGATTTCCTGTTCCGCTCCTTTGCCTCCATTGCTGTGTGTGTGAGGCGTGGATGAATTGTCTCTGTCTTTCCTCCTTTGTTTCTATTCGTTATTGGTGGAGTGTGGTATCGTTGGTCGGCTAAGCGTACTTTGTTTCGTCTCCGAAGTGTCTGGCTAATTTGTATATGAGTTCCTTAGCCGTTGATTTCGGATTCAGCTCCTACACTAGCTTAGATGATCTGCCACCAATTTCCCGGTGTTCCCGTTAGTGACTTCTCCAGGAGGTATCTGACATCTTCTTCCCTTGGATTGGTTGCTTGCCAGTATTGTTTCAACCGGTGCAGATACCTGATTGGGCTTTCTTGTCCATTGAACTCTGGTAGGGTGTAGCTTATGCTGCAGTCTCTGGGAGATTGTGTTTTCGGTTTCCTGTTTATTGACTCTACGATGCGGGATTTTGAGGTCTCTAATCGTTTTAATTGTGCTTCAATCCGGGAGTTCCTTTCTTCAAGGTTTTGCGTGTTTGTATTGGTGATTTCTCAGGTTCTGGTTATTCTTGATTCTAGAATGGCGAGTTTATTGTCCAGGCTCTTTTGTTTTTCTCTCTCCACTCTCTCTCGACATCTCATCTCCTCTTCTATCATTCGTTTTGTCCGTGTTTCGATTTCCAACAACAGCGAGTCTATCTTCGCCCATGTTTGTGTCTGGTTGTGTTCCTGCTGTATTTCGGAGTATTCTTTTTTCTTATCGTTTCGTCTAGGTTTTCGATACTTTGGCTCTTGTCCATTCTTGTTTTCGTTTTTCTGCTGCTCATCGCTGTCCTCTCTTGTCGTAGTTATTTCTTAAGTTTGTTACAAGTACTTTTCTTTTTGTGAAAATAGAGTTTCGTCCCTTGTCGTGCCCCTTAGTTGGGCGCCCCGATCTGGTCAAGAAAGTTCTCAACGAGCATTAATAAGGTGCCGTTCTCTGAGTAAATATTTGAAACTTCAAATTCCTAAAAGGAAAGAACTTTAAAAGGGTCATAAATCCCTTCAAGTTTCTATCTCTTTTGCTCGCCCATGGCAGCCCTCATCGGTTGCTAGCCCAGCTCCTCGTAGAGCGAATATAAATACCGCTAGAAGCGGAAACGGAAAGAAAGGAAGGTTTTCACTTCTCGAGTTGCCGTAGACACCTGTAGGTCAGGCACAAAATTCATGAGTTGATTTTAAAGTCGAGGCTTTCGATAATAAAGCTTATTACCATCAATTTATTGACTGCAAGTAATTATATACGATTATTAGACATAGAAGGCCATAAATAATAATAATTATAGGCTAAACAGAATGAAATCCATGCTTTTCGAGCCCACAATCTAATACAAAATTCTGATTTTAGAAGGATCACTCAAGTATAGGTCAAAGACCGCTTCGTTCCCTAGACGAAGTAGTGGTCTCTTCTTTTTCTTATATTCTCACGGCATTATCAAAGAGACACTGGAAAATAGGCCGAAGTTCGCTTCGTTACCTAGTCGATGTAGTGATCGCTTCCCTTTAAAATTTCTAACATACAAATTTAAGAGTCACTGAAGAATAGGGCGAAGTTTGCTTCGCTTCCTTGTCGAGGTAGTGGTCTCTCACCTTTAAGCGCATAACAAAAGAAAGGAAGCCGAAAAGCAAGGATACATGTGATTGACATAAGGTTAATATAGCTAATTTTGGGTACCTCTATCAAATATTGAATAAGACTTGCTGTAAATAGAAGAAAAAAAATTGCGTTACAGCAAAAAAACTGTTTCTGTGTGAAATAGAACTTAACGATAAGAAGAAAAGCATTTGTACAAACAGAAAAAGACCCAGAAAAGATTTAATGAAAAAAATAATGTAAATGAATAAGTGAGATGAGAAATAAAAGTAGAAATTATCCTGTAGAAATAGACGATACATGTGAGTACGGTACAGATAAAATTGATAGGACTTCGGAAGTGAGCACGATAGACTCACTGCAGATATTGTAAAATAGAATTTTATTTTTTCCTTCTACATTGAATACTAAACAAAAAATAGAATAGGAAATAGGGCCCATTTATGTAAAACAGATAGATTAGGATTTTATGAATAAATCTCATGTTCATACAAGAATCATGCTTTTTCTCGCATGCGACCTCTCGTTAATTAAGGATATTGTAAATAATTAAGATAACTCATATAAAATAATTAAATATAACAAAACCAGAGGTTTACAATTGGCGACCAACGTGGGGCATGCCGAATTGAAAAAAGTAAGGTTCTTTTCCCTTATCACGAAATTAATATGGACAAAGATAGGCTAATTAAAGCGTTTTTTAAAGGAGATAAGAATTTGAAGAAAGTATATGTATCATCACCCACAAGTCGAAAAAATGTTCCTCGAGGCATGAAAGAACTTGACAAATGGTTCGAAGAGCGTAAAAGTATGATTAACAAGAAACAGTGGATTTTGCGAAAGACCGATTTAAAACTAAAATGAGAATAAACAAAAATCAGTAGAAGAAAGACACAGTAGTAAAAAACTCACATTTGCATTAGTGTTAAGTGTCAGTGAAACAGTGAACAGAGAAACATCAAAAAAAATTTTTTTTAACAACTCTGAACAAAAAATGAACAGAACACACTTAAGATCCTTCAAGGTAGGGAGGAAATCACTCCATGAAGGTGAACCACAAGGAGATGACGACGCAAGTGCTCAGAGCTCAAACCCCACGAGCATGGAAGAATCATACCACCTTGATCAAAAAGTTTTAGGTCTTTATTTTTGAAATCAAAAATAAAAGTTTATTCATCATGATCGATATTGTCCCCTTCAAAGTACTCCCCATCGACTGCAATGCACTTATGCCAGCGCTTGATCCAATCCTCGAAACATTTTTTATAATCGGTTTGCGGTATAG
>JAUMHM010086644.1:0-10833 GCA_032362435.1 Melikaiella ostensackeni
ATCAACGTCCCTCTTTCAGATTACGCAGTCCGAATGAATTTTTATGCAGTCGTTTTTATACAGTAAGCGTTTTTAATGGGCGGTTCGGAGTACGTATGTATAATCGGCTCCTCGCCTCTTCTTTTCCTTCTCCTGTAAAATCTACTCCAGGACGCTGTGCTTTTTCTTGGAGCGCGTCACATATGTTGACATTAAAATGATTTTCATTTACTATCAGTCACAAGAAAATATTTTAAAGTGATATATTGCTCTTTATTTGACAATCAAAGTGATTTTCGTTATCTAAATTATCAGAAAAGATAGTTCGAAGCAATAGGATTTATACCTCTATAGAAAAAAAATGAATAACAAAAATTAATTTTATTGTGAAATAACGAGCAATATATCACTTTTAGATATTTTCTTGTAATTCAAAGTCAATAAAAGTGGTTTTAATATCAATATTCTTCATATGTTATTGCTGAAACATATTGAAAGTATATTCACCTTAACGTATGTCAGCCATTTTATGATCAAATAGTCGAGAAACTTGCCGTAACTCTTAAGATAATAGCGAAGAAGTCGATTTTTTCGATATTTTGAAATTTCAAGGTCACTTAGGGAGGGTGAACAATATTTTTATGACATTATTGCTGTATAGGTATAAATCTGCTTGCTTTGAACTATTTTTTTTTTTAATAATTTGAATCTCCAAAAAAAAAAATTTTGGTTTTCGAATTTTTAAAACTGTGTTGTTTTTTGTGACTTTCAGCTATATGTACGATGCGGAGACAGAAGAAAATTTTTTATGAAACTTTAGGGGAGTGTTTTTGAATCCCAAAAGAAAGTTTTCATCGCTATTAGAACTTCGAGCTACGAATTTTTTTTTCGATACGCCCTATTGTACACTTATCTATAATCACAAAATGGGTAAATATATAGGTATTAGTGCGTATCAAAAAAAAAATTGCATTTCCTTTTCCGGGGTCGCTAAAAAGTTTCTGGTGGGTGTCAGAGTGACTTCCTCAAAGTATGAGCGAAAAAAAAGATTCTCAGTTCGCACATCGCGGTCAAAGGTCAAAAGCACGGAAAATTGTATTTTTCATGTTATTTTCAGGCCAATTTTTTTTCTGGTACGGCTGAATTTTAAAAGTTATAAATGTGACCATCCACAAGGAAAGGGACTTAATGCTCCAAAAATCAATTTTTACTTTTTTACACCAATTTCGACTCTTCAATCGCTCCTCCTGTAATATTGAGCCTCCAGGAATTAGGTCTCTTTCTTAGTGTTGGGTCATATATTATGATATTCTCTTATAATTTTGAGAAAATTAGGGTTCAAACCTTCAAAAGCCGCTTTTTTGGCAATTTTTGGAAAATCATAGCGAATGAACCCGATGTATTGGAAACTCTGCAAAGGTATGTCTAAACCTTGTAGTTGTACTTTGAGACAGAAATAAGAAAAATTAGGAGGAAATTTTATTTGAAGTGCTGTGTATCTGCATATTTCGAAAATGATGTTCAGGCATATCCATTTTCATAATCTTCGAATGCACGAGTGCAAGCATCATTTCCGAGAAATCAAAACAGCACTTCGAATAGAATTTTCTCCTAATTTTTGTTGTTTCTGTCTGAAAGTACCGTAAAACAGTGATGACGCTCGTTTTTTGCAGTTTTTAAAAATAAATTTATGGAAGGAATTGCAATTATATGTTGAGGCATAAAATATATAATGTTTGAATCTTCCTCTTTTGTATCGCGAAAAGAAAAAATCTAAATATATTGCCCAGGAAAATATTTATTAATGGATGTATTGTGAGCGACTTTACCCGTCAATGTAGTGTAAAGTCGCCCACTCACTATAAAAATTCAAAACGTGCTATTTATTAAAAGTAAATAGTCAAATTGAATAATTGATTAGTTTGTGTAACTTTTTAAGACTAAATGAGTCACATAGTTAGAATTAGCATGAAAATATGCAAATAAAGTTCCACATCAGTTTTTAACACAACTTAACCAAAATTTTAAAATAGACAGTTCTACATAAATATAATTTTCTTTGAAACTTACCAATAAATTCGCACCAAATAATTTTCAATATAAAGTTTGAGAGCTAAAATAATTAAAACAATCCAGAAGCTTCTACTTTTTCTCCTAGGAAATGTGATATTGAATTTAAAAATATAAAATTGTGGGTGAGCGGTTTTACCCTGTATGAGCGACTTTACCCCTTTTTACGATAAAAGCTTTGAACGCATCGGGTTTGTTCGCTTACATTTTTCTAAAATTGCCAAAACAAAGCAGTTTTTCAAGGTTTTAACCCTAATTGTCTCAAAAACTACACGTGAAAGGTAATTTTTGGGCCCAGATTCGTGTTCAGTGCAAAAAAATATATCTAAAATGCCTAATTGCATTCATTGGGCAAAATCGCGCATGTCTGTGTTCTACGTACCTTTAATGAGCGTTTGCAAGCATTTAAATATGTACAAATTTTATTATATGGCACTTGAAAAATGTAATTAAAATCCTAGTACAATTCTTGATTTCGCTTTTCACTATTTTTATCATAATTAGGGTTAGGACTGGTGAAAAAAATATCCTTTTTCAAAAAAAGTTTATAAGCGAATTATGTTGATTTTTTTATTTTCACCCATAAATCTTTCACCATTCACCCGGATCAGAAAAAAGTTATTGGCTTGAGTATAACAACAAAGATGCAATTTTTCGTTACTTTCACTATTTTTCGGCATGTAAGTTGGTTGTGCGTACATACAAATTTTTTGATCGGGTACATGCATGGGCTATTTTCAAATAAATTTCAATTTCATGTTCCTGGATGTTTATTCGATGTTCATAGACTATTTTTGACCTCAGAAAGGCTTACAGCATATATGTTTCCTTATTTCTTATTCCATATAGATAAAATTTAAAAACATTACAGTTAGGCATTCCTTTTTTGTATTCAAGTAGTCAATTTTTAGCTTTTTCGCGTGTTCCTCCCGGAAGTTTCACATATTTGAAATGTGGCACGACTGGTAAAAAAATATTTTCCGGTATTGGGCTTCGGTACTTTTTCAAAAATATATGATGCAGTTTGAATTGCAATACTAACATATTATATATTATGGATACTGTCTGAAAGAACCAAGATTATACGTATGTTCCTCGGTTTTTTAACTACTCCGAAGAATATAATTATAGCGAATTTTATGTGATAGGCGTTATCATAATCGATTATAATTATAAAAAAGTAGTTTCTATCAAATTTTAAAAATATGTGACGTTTTCAGAATCTTAAAATTGATTAAATCCGCATAAGTCCTCTGAGAATACGGAAAAAGATATAGGTGGAATCGGAAATAACAACTCCGCATCGGCAGAGTTGGAAACAAGTCTTTCGATTATTTCAGAATTACTCTGAACTTTTATTCCGTGTGAATCAAGAATTGATCTCAGAGGTTGATGATAGAAGGAGAGAAGAGAGAGGAGAAAGAAGAGTGTGTGATGTTGCTAGTGAGAGGGGAGGGGGGTATTTTCCAAAAGTAGTTTTAAAAGTGCTAGGAAACGCTTTTTAAATCTTTCGGAATCTTCGTATATAATTTTTTCCGGATCTGTATACACTGCCTCATAGAAATTATGCACAAAATTGGTAAAAAGGCGCTAAATGACTTCTAAGCGTCAGTATTTACAAAATTATTCGCAAAGTTGACTCAAAACAACTTTCTCGGGCAGTCGTTGCAAAAACTAGCGTGTAACACGTGCACACAGGTAATTTCTGAAACGTGTGATTTCATCATTCACCTTCAGCTTTTCGTACTCGTCTTCAGCGTACGCACTCGCCATCGGCTCGTGTTTCGAGATGCTGAGAACTTCACACTTGTAAGTAATCACCTGTATACAGTAAAGATGTTTTCAACCCGGCCATAGGGAAGCGTAAGTGTAAGAGAGACGCCATAATAATAAACATAAGAGCATCTGTTTCGCAGTTGATGGTATGACTGACTTGAAAACATTCTAAATAGCTGTTTCTCAAAAAAAAAAAAAAAAAAAAAAAAAATAGTTATTTTACTATATCACGTATGTTTCAACACATCATAAGCTTGAATAAACTTATTTTGACGCAAAAATAAACTCAAAGTAAATTTGTATTACTTTATACATGAAATATTTACTATCTAAAAAAGTGTAACCTAAAAGTTAAGTAAGAATTCGTATCTTAGTTTGGATCGTCTATTATTAATATTCTTTGCATATTATGGATCTACTTTCTCGCTATATACATTAATTGAAGTTTATCTTATTTTAATTTGTATATATAAAGATTATTAATAAATTTTTTGAAACTGAAAAAATCGTGACCCTAAAACGATAGGGTGCTATCTTCGATTTTGCCAACCTCACAGGAGAGGCATTTCAAATTCAGGTAGTTTGTACATAAAGACGTATACTGATAATGAGAAGCAAATGTTTTAAACTGTTTTCGGAAAGAATAATTAGAACACTGATACAGCATTTAACTTTAGTAATGCCAAAACTTCGGTGTAATAAATTGTGGAATTTTAAGATAGAACTTTGTGGCTCAAAAGTATGGCAAATTGCATGAAGATAGCACCTTGAAGGCGCTGTCCCATGGGTACATATTAGTGGAGTACGCATTAGAATACAACCAATAGAATGCTGTTTCTTCTGTACAGTACACAAGAAACGACATTCTATTAGATGTATTTTAATCCGTACTCCGCAAATCTGTGCCCATGGGACTGCGCCTTGAGGCTCTGTAAAATGACTGAAGTTGGTCTCTTCTTCAATTGTCATGTAGGAAAAATAGATTAAAATTTTTACAACGTTTTCGTACATTATAACCTTTCATCATTTTGATGTTGGAAGCTGTCTTGAATTTCGCGCTGATTATTGTCATCTTTTTTATTTGCATGATAATAATCTGACAACTGAGCCCTAGAGATAGAAGATAGAAGATAGCAACTTGTAGTTCTACAAATTTTTTATTTGCATATTTTATATGATAAATTTTACCAATTTTGAGACTGTTTTTTAGAATAAAATTAAAATTACGAGAAGAGATTACATCAAACTAACTTTTGGTGCCATTAACTCATTTTTGTCAAAAAAGTGAGGTAGCCCCCTATGGTTCTAGGGTCACTAAATAACAATCGTTAAGTCCCTTCTATGTACAAATTAAAATACATCTTGAAAGTTCTACCTTCTTCCGCTTGTTCGCGACACTAGTATACACAAGATTTTAGGTCCCAATCCCCTAATGAAGATATTTTGAGGTGGTACCACGGGTTTGTAATATACAGAGGCTTGAATTTTCGACATTTTACCACGCGCGCCGGTATTCAATTAATTATAACTTCTACTAAAAGTTGTTCAGTAAACAGCCTGTAAACCACCATAGTAAACAGCCTGTGGCGCCATCTATTTAATGAAAAACGCAATCTCTGATGGATAAATACCTCTTGTTTACACGTGATTTTTTAAAAATCAATTTCTACTATGAAAATAAAATTTTCGTAGGTACAGAATGGTGACTCACTTAATTCAAATCCGCGTAACATAAATATATTGTTATTATAAATGTTTATATTAGAAAGCCATAAAAAGTAAACGGTGGATCAAATTTCATTAAATCATACGCAGGCTCACGATGTGCATGGAAAAAATAAGTTTTTTGAAGGTTATGGAATTAATTCAAGAGCCGCAGATATAAGCGATAACTGAAGAGTTTTATATATTTTTCGAAACATTCAAGATAAAATATAGAATTATTCAGAAATTCAGAATATACTCAACTCTTCATTTAACGGGCCTCGGTATACCACCTCCCTAGAATTTCCGCCGGCTTGCATTTGTTAATGGGGGGTCCAAGAGGCCGAGAGAGAGAATTGCCGCCGGATCGCAATCGTTGATCATTTGAATTTCGATTTACGCAATTTTTACAAATATAACTTGTTCTGAGGTTTGCTTTGATTTCTACACCATATTTAATACAGGGAATTTACGTGACATCACATACCCCCCCCCCCCCCCCTGTCACAGGCTCACAATTCGGCTACCCCTCCCCCCTAAAACTGTGACATCCTTTATGGAAGCTCCCCAAGTGATAGGGTCGAATAAGTGAATTTAAGGATATTTGATTAAGTTAAATTAAAGCTCCGAGATGTTTTGATGTTGATGCCTTGTCTTCTACCTGCCTTTCTGCCCGCCTTTAGTTTTTCAAGTGATAGTTGGTTCCACTTTGTCGCCTGATTTTTGTTTCTTCTCTTTTGGGAAGTAGTCGCATTCCGTAGCTGAAGATAATTTCTTCAGTTGAAGGCTCCCATCTTCAGTAGGTATGAATGCATTGTATTGCAAAGTCCCTTTAATAGCCACTGCAGCATTGAATCCGCTTTTGAGGTCATTAGGAGTTGCTTCGTGATCTTCCTTGCTACTAAAAATTATTTCAGTTTCCTTGTAGTACTTCTTCGCCCACAGAAATAGAGCTGAAGCTTCTAGAATGCAATCCTCAGCAGAACATTGTAGGCTGTACCTTTTTTTTACTGCATCTCTTTCAACATTCGCCCCTACGCCATCACATGCTCCCTAACCATCAGCTGTAGGATGGTAATGCCACTCAGCTGGAATTCCGAAATCCGCCTTGTGAGCTAGGAGATAAGCGAAATTGCTCTTGTTTTTAAAATGTTGACCTGCTCCGCCTGTGACGTAGTACACCTTTTTTACTGCAAAATTCGCCGTAAGGTAATTTATTTTCTTCCGGTACCTATAAACAGCAACAGTGTTATGGTCAAAATGTCCGATATGATTGTCATGCTTTTGTTCTTGAGTTCTCCATCTTTTACATAATAAATAACTACTGTGAATATTGTGGTATTGTATATATTTATATAAAATAATGTTAATAATAATATTCGAGAGAAATCCTTGCGCGGAGTTTTGAAGAACAAACTTAAAGTTCTTAGCGAAATCGGATGAGATAACGAATTCACAATTTTTCAAAGTTATCTTTAGATTTTTGAAGAATAATGACTGCTCTGCAACAAGGAAATGATGGGTTCTCAACTTCAGCAACACTTCACAAAGTCCATTCACAAACTCATGAGCATTCATGATCAGCGTCTTATAGTGCCTCTATCTGTCTACAGTCAAGAATCAAGTTTGATTTCTTCCAAATCGTCCTCATTATCGTTCGTTAAATATTGGATGTTTATTTCGTTCAGCATGAACTTCACGTTTTCATATTGTACACAAACGCATACTGTGTGAGTACCGCTACTTCCTGCCAAAACGCAATGTTTTGGTCTGATTTTTTTGAATTTTGTGAAGCCTATTTCAATTTCTTGATATTCTGACTTGAATTCTTCGTACAATTATTTCGAATTGCACAAAATAAATTTCTGAACGAAAACTTTCTTGTCATTCACTCGAACAGACACACAGTATTTTATTCCAGGCATTAATCTCGGAGCTTGAAGTCCTAAAAGTCAAGTTTTTACCTTAATTTTTCTAGGTTAAATATTCATTTCTTGCAAAATACATGTGACCAATCGAAAGGGCGTGAAAACACCCATCGAAGCTGTACTAGACGAAATTTTTTTATTGCTATTAGAAAAGTTGAAAATCGCCGAAATAGACGATATCCTCGAAAATCCCAAAAATTCCCCCCCCCCCCCCCCCCCCCTCGATAAACATTTATTCAATTGACAAAATTTTTTCTCCATAAACTACTATTCAATAGCACAACACTTTGTCAATAACAGGCCTATAAGTTGTCTGAACATGCTGTATAAGTTCATTGCAGCTATCTTGAACGACAGGATTGTTCAGACAATTGGTCCTGTGTGGAAAGAGATTTACGAACAATGTGGATCGAAAAAAGGCGTAGCAGGCTGTCGGGAGAACCTGCTAATCGACAGGAGCGTCTGCGAAGACGCTGCATTCCACAAGTGCAATATGTCTACGGCTTGGATTGATTAGCAGAAAGTTTTTGATTCAACCTCTCATGGACTTATAATCTGTCTGTTGGAAAGCTTGAATGTTCATCCACAAATATAATACAATAATATAATATAATAAAAATTAATTTTATATATATATATGTAGATAAATAATATAAATATAATATGTTAAATAATAATATATAGTGTAAATATAAAATATAATATATGCATGGATAGATTCATGCCCCTTTGAAAAAGAATATTCATTATCTCATCTGGAAAACATCGTGTGACAACTAACAGCGTCACCTTCTAGAGGGGCGTCTTACAGGGCTCACACATGCTCGCACTACGCAATTCTCGTGGGTACTTCTGCGGCGCGCCTACTTATCGCGAGCATAAGGTTACTTATGTATTTTATTCAGATGACCTGAAGATCCATGCTTCTGCAGCGGAACGGCTTAAGCATACTATGAGGATCGTCGAGGGATACACGCGAGAAATTGGTATGGAATTAAAATTGTACAAGTGTGCTAAGAATTATCTGAAGCGAGGACGACTTGCTGGCGTTCTCGAGGACCCTGAGCTCCTAGATGGGAGTACTATGAGACACCTTGATGCTGGAGAGACCTACCTATACCTAGGCATGCCTGAGAGCCTCATTCAGGATATACCATCGCGTTTGTACATCCCATGCCGCAAAGGCGGGCGTGAACTTTTTAATTTCCAATGTCTTCATAACCGAATTATCCTGGGTGCAGCTCACATTGTCGCAAATGGAAGAGATCCTCCCCTGGCCATGGTCAGGAATCACGAAATAGTTGGCAACTGAGCGTTCCTTTGCAAAGCCGTGGAGCAGGCGGCCCAGATCCTGCACCTGGATCTTAACATCAGAATTGAGAAAAGTGCATTACTCCATCTAAATTCGTCACTTCTGAAAGCACGGGTGAAGAAAGCAGAGGTCAAAAACTTCCTCAAACAGCTCCTCGACAAGAAAACGCACGAAAACTTTTACAGAAATGTAAGAGATCAGTCCTTGTCGATGGAGCTATCGTTTTCTTTCCTCAAATCATCTGGACTTATTTACGCATACAGGGTTTCATTTTCGCGTCCAGGACGGTGTCATTTCCACCTTAGATTACCGTAGCCGCATTTTGCGTAAAGAACTTCTCAGCGATAGGTGCAGAGCTTATCATGCACTCTCTGAGCATATTGGACACATACTATCTGTGTGTCCCACTCACGCGGGAACGAGTGTTCGAGCCAGTAGTCCGTATTGAATATTCGAGTCCTGATATCGTACTCCTTGACTTCGAGAAACGAACTGTGTTCGTGATTGAATTCTCGGTTCCGGCGGACAGAAACATTAGTCAAGGAGAAGGAAAAGCAGGAGCCGTATCGAGACCTTATAAGGGAGCTGCGGCAAATGTTCCAAGAATATTCGGTTAAAATGATCGTCCTTGTGATCGGTGCTCTCGGAGGTGCGAAGCCATCACTAGTTCGTAACCTCGAAGCCATACCCGCGTGCCAGAAACATGCCGAGACACTTGCGAGATGCATGCAAGTCGCGCCGTGTCCTCAAAATACACGAGGGTTTCGCCGACCGTTCATCGTGATTTCGTCGTACCCCGTGGCCACCAATCTCACAGTCATGAGGCGTGGCCATAGGTGTCATTTACTGCGGTTGTACTGAGAGCCGGTGTCATTTTGGATGACAGTCGCTCCCAGAGGGACCCTGCGGTGGTTTGACCAATTTTTCATATATATGTATATATATATGTGTGTATATTTATACATACATACATACATATATATATACATACATACATACATATATATACATACATACATACATATATATATATATATATATATATATAATTTTTTTTAATTGGCCGCCCATCTCACGGTTGTGAGGCGTGGCCGTGGGTGTGATTTGCCGCGGTTCTGCTGGGAGCCGGTGTCATTTTCATCGATGACGGTCGCTCCCAGTGGGACCCTGCGGTGGTTGTTTGACCAATTTTTTTAAATTGTGTGCGTGTGTGTGTGTGTGTGTGTGTGTGCGTGTGAGTGTGTGAGTGTGTGTGTAACAACCACCGCAAGGTCCCCCTAGGAGCAACTGCTATCCAGGAAAAAGACACTGGTTCCCAGTAGAACCGCTGTAAATCACACCTATGGCCACGCCTCACGACTGAGATGAGTGAGGACAGGGACCATTTTTTTCCAGACCCGTGGATTTTGCAAGAGAACATTTTTTTTAAATAAACCACTAGACTTTTTGAATGATATATTTCCAGATTATTCGTTTTATGCTGATAAATTTGATATCAAACACGATAGGTTTTGGTTTGTAAAAAGTGGTTCGAACAAAAATACGTATATATTGGAAAGGAAATATGTAGCCGAAAAATTTAAAGCTGCTGTCTTGTTTAAACAGGACCAAGAGGCAAAAAAAAATTGTCGGAGGGTATCACAGGTACATTCTGGATTTTAGGTGAGCGAGCGATTACAGCTACTTTACTTGATTTTACAAAACGATTCTAAATAATAAAACTTTTTTCAATTTTGAAATAATTTCAAATTAATAGATTCATAATGAAACGCTTTTCTTCAATTTCAAATCCTATTTAAATAATGTTTCAGTCTAAAATATTCAATTTTAAAGACATTCGATTTGAAATTTTTTAATTAATAAAAAAACAACAACTTATCAATATTTATCAATATTTGACTCTTCGTTTGAAATAAATTTAAAAATCAAATATTCAAAACAGAAGAATTTAAAACTGAATTGTTTGAAATAGAATGCCTCGAAAGGTTAAAAGGACCCCGTAACACGCCTATGGGAAAAGTGGTTTCCGTTAATTTGGCTGAATTTTTTATATGTTACGTGTCT
>JAUMHM010086645.1:0-29219 GCA_032362435.1 Melikaiella ostensackeni
GAGTTCAAAGTATTTATATATATATATATATATATATATATATATATATAATTTATCTCTCCAGTTTACGGGTTTGAGGACCTCCGTTCCCTTTACAATCAGTTACATAAGTGCCTCAATCTACTTATTGTAACTTAACTATATAGCTTGAATTCTAACTTCTCGGCTATTTGCTACTATTGTATTTACAGACTATATGCGCACAAGCGAGCTTCCAGGTCTTCTGTTTTCTCTTGCCATCTTTGAATTCATAGTAGTCTCGACTTTTTACTCTACTTCTCTATTTTATTCTTTCCCTAGACGAATTCTTGGCACAATCTTTAATCCCACTTCTTATTTTCCCTCAGTTCCTCCAGTCCCTTCATCCAACCTACTGCCTGACCGTTTCCATTCAGAATTCCTCTCACCCAATCACTCAAACTTCTGCCTTGGGTAACCTTACCTGAGCCCTCTTCCCGTCTGGAACCCCTCTTCTTCCTTATTTTCTATCCTTACTCTAAACGTAGCCTCCACAAACATTTATATCATTTTCTGAATCAGTCCTTTATTTACTCTCCTCTCTCTCATAGCTTTCCACAGCATCCTTCTGTTCACTGAGTCGAAAGCTGCTTTAATGTCCACAAACAAAACCACTAGTATCCCTCTTTTCCGCCCTTAATTCCTATCAACTAGATAGTTCAGGACCTAAATGTTATGAGATGTTCCTATTTCTTTTTTAAAGCCCGTCTTGTTGTGTGAAATACTTCCTTTTTTTCTACCTGTCTTTCTAACCCCTTCCTGGAAACTTCCGCATAGATTTTATAACCCACCGACATGAGTGGAATTTCTCTATATCCTCTACCTTTTTACCATGTCCTTTCTTTATTAGCGGTATCACTATTTCCTTCCTCTATTCTTCAGGCCATCCTGCACCTCTCTATACTTTGTTACAAACTTTCCACATCTCTTCTCTTCCTCCTTCCTCACCATACTTCAGTGCATTATTCTCCATGCCATCTTCTCCTATTGCTCTATTTCTCTATAGCCTTTCTATTGCCACGTTCACTTCTTCTGAACTTATGTTATCCCCTTCTACCCCTTCTCCCTCTAATACCTTTCATGCTTCCTTCCTTAACTTCGTTCTTCACCCCCAACAATCTTTTGAAGTACTCTGTCCACTCACTCATTTTTATCTTCCCATTCACACCCTTCCTTCTTCCTTCTTCTCTGTTTACCACCACTTATTCCCTCCCTTTCTTCACTGCTCTCTCTACGTCCTCCATGTACCCTTGCTTGTCTTTCTACCTGTTTTTGTTAAACATTTTCTCATAATATCACTTTCTTCTGTTGTACTCCCTTCTGTCAATCACTCTTTTACTTCATTTTCTCACACGCTTCTCCATTCTCTACCCTGCTTACATTCCTTGTCCCATTATTCTTCCCCCACCGATTCTTCTCCTCCTTTTGACCTCATCTGTTTTCTTTTCTTCTTAATTATCCCTTTCATTGTTTCTATTATCTCGCCCACCACTTTCTCTTTCATACCTCTTAGATTCTCATTCAGCATTTTTTTCTAAATTCCCTTCATTTATTTTCTCTCCAGAGGCCCATTCAACCTTCCGTTCCCTTCCTTCTTTCTTCTTCCCTCTAGAGCGCTAAGGACCTTCACCTCTTAACGTCCCTATTATAGGAAAAGGGAGAGGGAGAGGGAGAAAGAGAAAATGGATAGCGAGAGGAAAGGTGAACAGTTATAGGAAGTAGAGGAATCTAAATATCTCGGTTTTGTCATGCAAGCAAACGGCAAACATAGGAAGTATATCAGGGAAGTGATTCAGAAAGCGACGGGGGTAATAAAATAGTTATGGGAAATAAAAGAGAGAAGATTTTCAAAAGATTGGAATAGCCGAATGAGGTTGCTTGATACACTGGTATGGCCGGTATTGTCAGTATGAGGCTATGGGGCGAAAATAGGAGGATGGAAGGAGAGGAAGAAGAAAGAGAGGTTATAGGTGATATATATTAGATGGACACTAGGGATAGTCTGGAGAACTTTAGTTTGAAAGACTTTGGGTTGTATGGTAAGAGAAGAGGCTCAAAGGGATAAATTTAAAACAAGGGCTTAAAAAAGTACGTGGAAATTCAAAAAGTAATTTATAGAAGAAAAGGGAGGTGAGTTAGCGATAAGAAGTAACAAAGTGGTGGGAGAGAGACCAAAGAGGGCCGTAAAGTTGACGCGACGGGAAAAAAAAGAGAGTTTCTTAGAGATCGAGGGATAAGAGATGGAGGAAATATAGACTGCGAGGAATTGGAAGAACGAGATGGAAATTGGCAGGTAATATATAAATAAGGGAAAATAGGGAAATCAAGATGCAATAAATAGCATGAGGTTATCAAAAGAGGCGGATTGTAGAAATATCTGTATAGAGGATTGGGGGGAAGAAAGATGGGCAAAAATAACTAGATCGGGACTGGGAGATGAAGTAAAAGAATCAATATATTGAAAGAAGAATGGGTAGAAGAGACATTAGAGCATATATGGGATGGTTGTTTGAGAGAAAATGTGTAGGGGAGGAGGGAGGAAGGTAAGAGAATGTTAAGAAAACTTTAGGAAAGGAGATACTGGGAGAAGAATGGATGAAGGAGGTGGAAAAATCTATAGGAGTTAAAAAAGATGAATGGGGGAGTATGGGGGAGGGAGAATGAAAAGTATAAATGGGAAGGAAAGTAGGTGATAAAGGGGACGAAAGTCACATTGAAGCTTAAAGCTAGTTGGAATTGTGAAGCAAGATCAAGTGAAAATTAAATCGAATAAGATGCGGCTGCGCTCTTATCATATGGAAGAGTTTTAGAATCTTTTAGCAGTTTTATATCATGTTAGTGCTTTTCGAGGAAAATTGGTATTTTTAAATTCGAACAAATCATTCAATATTTTCCAATCAGAGCAATAAACTAATTCGTTAGAAGTTAGTTAAAAACTCTGCTAAGTTATCAGTATTCATTGTACTGTCATATACACGCGTGCATCATCAGAAGGTATTTCAATCTGATTTGAGGATGGACTGGAATGTCATTTGTTTTCCAGCTGCATGCAAGTAACCGTGATATGCGAAAGCCTGTCATTGAATAGGGAGCGTGCGTGTGATGATAGAAGGATCATATATAATCAACTAAATAACTCCATTTCATTACCATAAAGGGTTCACAGTAATCATATTTTTTATGATGAATAAGATTTTCATCCAACTTCATGATCGGCAATCAATCATTATTGGCAGATCGATTTAACTCATGTGAAGTTTTTGCTCCTCTCTAAGGATAAGCCACTGAGGTTATGTTATGCATGGTTTTGATAGGGCCGGGTGGACTGATGAATGCCTAGTTTGCAGCAGAAAATACAAAGTTCAAGGAGACTTGAATAAAATGTTCAGTTTCCCAACGAGAAACTCTAGTCTTGCGATGATCTGAAGGTAATACAATATATTTACAAGTTAATTTTTTTACATTTATAAATGATGAATGGCAGGCAGGCAAACTATACTCGACCAATAATCCGACTTCGTTCAAATTCAATTAAGTAGCGGAAGCTTACGGCATTCGTTAACTATTAATTCGTTTTTCCAGAAAAGTGGTTTTTCGACGTACATTCTTAAAAAATTGCCTCGACGATTTGTTTTTCAACCTAGAGGTATCGTCTCAGACTATGAATGTTAAGAATTCATTCGGGTATGCACGCTTCTGCTTACCTTTACACCGACAATGAGAGACCTTTTTATATGGACTATACAAAGATTATATGTAAATGAAGCATCGGGCATTATTAGCACTTTTTCAGTACACGTCAACGCCGTACTTAGAACTGTTAGGTGCAGTAAGGGCCTACCCCTTTTTAATATTACTGATTATCCCGGATTACTGTAGGTGACATCAGGATCTCATTGTCAAATTTAGGTAAAACATTTTCGATCTCATACAAATGACTTATTTATATAAAAGCACACTAGAGGCGCTAGACATAAGTATTGAGTATGATGATAATAAGTATATTGAAGACAATGGTTTCAAAGACGTCACTACACATGACCAACTGCATTCATGATTTTGAGAACTATCTTCTCTTAAGAGAATAAATTTGAGTAATTATTGAGTACATATATTTGCTGCACTGATTTAGCGATAATTCGCAAAGAAAAAGAGAAGAACGTAAACAGGACAGAAAAATAATAAAAACAAACTATTGTATAATATCTTGTACCCAGATGGGAAGATAACCGTCATAGTGATCTAGAATTTCATAATGAGTAGTGACATAAGTATAATTAGGTGCTCGCTGTATTAGTAGAACGCGATCACGTATTTGTCTGACGTCATAGTCAGACCCGGAAATTGCTGATAAGAAGAAGTCATGTCGTATTTGTATAAGACAGCAGTTATGCGGATAATTGTTCGCGACGATGTGTAATAGGCACAAAATTATGCTTATAGTGTACTTTGGAGTTCGTCCTTTACCGGTTTTGCACTTAAGCAGTAGCCCAGAGCGTTGGAGGTGACATTCATCGCCTCTGATTGCTTTTTTAGAGCTACCAACTGTTTCTCCATAGGGTTTTAGTCGCCTTCTTCCAGATCTTCTAGGAAGCTTCTTACGATGCGTCAGGTGTTTAATAAAACTGCTATTTGAGCCGCTAACAGTATCCTACTGACTCTTAGATGTTCGAGATGTTCAGCGCATCTTGGGTGCACATTGCATGTAGCCGGAATCACAATAAGATTAATAGGTGCATGCCTAAAATTCTTCTTTATTGCCTTTTCTTCATGTCTTAGCTCGCTATACTTATGGGTTTCGATTGTATAGGTTGCCTGCAAGTTCTGGTTAAGTGGGCAAGCAAGATCGATGATATAGACTTTCCCACATTTCTTCTCACTCATCACGACGTCGGGTTGATGGGCTCGGATAAAATGATCCGTCTGGATAGTAATATCCCAGTGTATGATGTAGTCTACGTTTTCTAGAGCGGGCGCTGGAATGTACTCGTATGTATAGAAAGGCTTCCATTCTGATAGCACTTTTGCCAACTCCATACTACTCCTAAGTTGTTGACCATCTTCCTATATCTCTAAAGCAGCTTCACCAGCTCTAACTTGTGATTTCATTCAGTCAAGCTATAGAAAAAAGATTTTTGGTTTCATTTCGAAGATCAACTACTTCAAAGTGTAAACCTGACACTCTGAAGATGTTAAAATAGACTATAAAATCACGAAGTAACTAGTCCAGCTTTTCCGACGAGCAGCGCAGGCAGGGCGGACACTTCCCATCACCCCCTGAGAGCTCCGCCAATAAAGCTGGTTAGGTGGCTAACCAAGGCCATAAAATTATAGACTGTCTAACTCAGAAGAATAAATTATAGATGGTATATAGTTGGGACTACCTGGAAGATCAAAGTGACCATCTAAACAACGCTCCAAGTTCGACTTCCCATAAGTCCACCGTGTACTTACATGCTAGAATAGCCCGTATAAAACGTTTCGCACAAAAATCCAACTCAAGACCAAAAAATTCCTTCGACTTGAGCTGAGGCTTATTTTTACGAATGATAATAATAATAATATTAATAATAAATACAGCGACAGCCGCGGGCGTTGAAGTCGAGTAATGTCATCTCCAGCGCTCATGGTCGCTGCGTAAGGACAACAGTGGTACAGGACAAACTCCAAACTACGCCATACTCCTGATTTTTCGTCTGATAAGAGTAGTATGCCTAATTCAATATATTACACGACCAGGTTTTTTACCTTATCATCAACGAACTGGGTTACAGCTAAGTGCATGATAGGGAATAATTTTGTTTCTTGTTAGTACATTTTAATAAAAGCTGCTTTATTGAAAGTATGATTATACAGAATTGTAGAATAAGGATGAGGTAATTATTGAATATGATTACTTACTAGAACTAATGTTGTAATATGTCGCAAAGAAATAGAAGAAATGATAAACAAGGTAGTAGGCTAACAAGAACGAACTAAATTCTAACACCTCGGGCCAGTGTAGGGACAGAACCGGCATAGTCACCCAGAATTCCATAATGAGTAATTGCAGGAGGCGTGGAATCAGGCATTCGCTGTATAAACGTAGCCCATATCATTCCATCCTCTACATCATTGTCAAGGTTAAGACTGAGAGATGCTGACAAGAAATAGTCGTGTCGTACTCGTATAAAACAGCGATTATTTTCATAAGCATCATTTTCAGTATAACGGATGGGTTGAAGATCCGCCATTAAAACAATGCTATTCGGTAATGTTACATAAAGGCGATTGAAAAAAGGACCTTCTCCAGGTGGATCACGTAGAACTCCAAAGAGAACATCTTGATCTGGCATTTTTACAGTAACGTAGCTTCCTGCGGTGGGCCAATCAACTGGTTGCCGCAATGGAATAATGACATTTCTATGATTATGACCATCATTACTCGCTGGATTTCTTGGGAACGCTGCAGAAAATACTGTAAAAAAATAGAGATTTATGAGGACTTTGCTTACTGGAAAAATAACTGATAGTGAGTAGATGAACAGGGGGAGTTTTGCTTGCACATTCTCACGTAACGAAATGTCCGAAGTAGTTACCGACATCTCGAAACGTTGTTTTACACGCAGAAAAATGCGGATCCAAAATGTATCTTCAAGTACCCAATATGAAGTAGTGAATTTAAGGAAATTTAAGGCTAAAGGAGGCTAAGCTTAGTGATCTAGGAGACTGCGTGCTTCCTAAGACATCTCGAGATCATAATATGTAGATCCCTGGTTGTACAGGAAAAAGATTAACGGCATGGAAGGATGAGGCTCCATATATAGTATAAGCGGTTACGCTTACCACTGCTCCAGGAACCTTACTGTTATATGGCGAAGGTCACGGGCGAGAGTGGAGAAAGATTAGAGGTGTTGATCGCTTGGGCTTACTTCCTGGGTGACGCGGCGATGCGTGGTCCCACCTTCAAAAGTGATCGAAATTCTTATTCATTGCCAAGAGAATAAGAGTCCTCTACTGTTGTGTTGTGGCGCAAGCTCCCTCCACATAGTGTGTACAAATACCAACGATAGAGGAAGAGATTTACGGGACGTACTTAAGATATACTCAGGGAATACTTAGCTGGAGAGCCTAAAACAGGGTAATATTCCCACATTCCAGAACAAAAACAGCAGTGAGGTTTTCGATCCGACTCTATGCTCGTGGTAGGCTCGTGAGATTTCCTGCGAGCTATGGTAACATAGATGAGTTAGAGCGCGCTGCGAAGCTTTTGCGAAAGACTCTGATCGCAAAATGTGAGACAAATTGCCCTAAAAGTACAATCAAATCGACGAGGAGAGGGGCATGGTGGAACACCTACCTAGGGAGACTGGAGGAGCTCCAGCGAGAAAGCTAATATCATTCCAGAAACAGCAAGACCATAAGATTGGGGTAAAGGATCCGAAGACTTTTCTCGGACTCAGAAGGTTCGATGATGGTGAGTTTGCAAAATATGAAAAAGAAATTCAGAACCATCTGATGGAAGGCTACTGGCCAGGTTTTTAGCAAACCCTGGCCGACCGTGGGAAGGAATGTCGGGACCAGGAGAGAGGGAAGGCTGATTAGAATTTCAGCGTAAGGGATGTTGTCGCCGACAAAGAGCATGTCCTATTCAAGCACCTGGCACTAGCCAAGCTCTGGCAACAAACCCTTGGGGCTCATTTCATGGAACTTGAGGGAATTACATTGCAAACACTGGTCGACATTTTGGACTTCATCAAGAGGTCTGTAACTAACCACTAGGAGCGAACCCTATTGGAGCCCCACCCTTTACATCATTTTTTATCAAAATCAAAGAAATAGTCATGAAATTTCAAATCACATACTTATTTTTGACCAAAATGTTAGACGGAATCCCTAATTGGTTCTTTAGTTGTGGGATTTTGAGAACTTCCAATATTTCTTATTAATATGCATATTATATTATATTATATTATATTAGGTACACTTACTTGAAGAATTTAGGAAAACCATGTTGGCAAAGAGTAGAATGATCTTCATTGTTTCTAGATACGAGCAGACACAAAAATAGACAACTGAAAGCTGATTATGAAAGATCGAATGAGTGGCAGCTGCTAATATGTATTATTTATAGCTGAGTGAAATCAGGAAGGTAATGTTTATTTTATATCACAGCAGTTTTCATACCTGCTAGATTTATTACTCAGAGAACCTTTAGAATGATTTATGTTTACAATTCGTGTTATAATTTGGGCCGAACTTTATAGCTGATAAAGACTAAGCTGTCAGAGACAATTACTAGAGACAATTATTATTAAATTTTCGTAAAAATTTAAAAATTTTACGAGTGGGTGACAGACGAAAGTAATAGATAACCAAATTATTATTAGTAACCAGGGTCGCTAGAAGGTTTATGAGGGCCTTAAGCCCCACTGCAGTCCCCAATAAAATCAGAGGTATCTTTACTGTGAGTTTGGTCAGAAATATTGAAAATAAATTTTGGAAACAGAAAAATAATATTTAAAATTCTATGTAACTATGAAAAATAATTCATTTAAACAAATACTCCAGTTGTTCAAAATGAAGCTAGACATTTATTTCGAATATGCTAGAAAGCTTTCAAAATTCCACGTCGAATGGCTCGTAGAAGAGATGTTTCTGACATTTTGAAGAGGAATTATTACGTGAGATGTTTGAAAAAGAAATTCAAGAATTTCCCGAATTTCGTACATTTCGCGGAGGAAAACGCGGATTCAAAATGAATTTTTAAGTACCCGATATAAAGTAGAGAATTTAAGAAAATAAGACTGAATTTTAGAAGTTTAGTAATTCATTTTCACGATCAAATTCTGGGACTGAGTCTCAGACTTGCCATACCACTGAGTCATTTAGTCCATAACCGTCTCCTGATTTTATTACATGAAGTACTGTAAGCTTAGCTTCAAATATAAAATACATTGTACTCTTCTTGAAAAAATCAACGTGACAATGTATTGCTAGACTTCTAGTACTCAGGGAGAGAATTTTGATTTGCGTTTTCCTCCGTGTGAATTGAAGTCGTAATATGACCTAAAAAAGTTGTGGGGCAGATCTGAAATTTATCGGACGACATCTTTGAAACCTTATTTACAATTTAAGCACAGAAAATTCTTGAAATCTTGGTGGTTGAGTTTCAATCGGCGAGGCCAGCTGACAACGGCTTGAGCCAAATGAAATTCGATGTAAACCCGTTTTGACATTTTCAGTTATATCTCGGAAACCCATGAAGATTTCTTCATTTTTATGGACATAAATTAAATACAATATTTGAAACATCACGTCCTGTAAATTTTAGATTCTTGTCACAACTTTGTCGTGGCACAAATATCGATAAAATCTTGAATTTTTTGTTAAGCTTCTCATATGATATATTTTGCGTGAATAATATTGAGGTTTGTTGCAAAGTGGATTATTTTGAACTAAAAAACATTCTGTTAAACTTCAACTAAGGAGGAGTTTCTACTTCTGTCAAAAGGTTTCTTCTTGTGCCAAAAGAAAATTTCTCTGAGTAATGGAAACTCGGATATTTTCAAAAAGACAATGTGTTTTTTATGATGTGCGGAAACATTTCTTATACTGAATTCTTTCTTAATTTTTCTATTCAACATGTTCTCTTGAAAAACTTTCCGGCTGCAGGGTATCCCCATAAGTTCTACTAGATCACTGAAAAGCATCCATTGTATTGTATTTTCCTAATTATTGATCTCGATTACTTGATAAATTAGATTAGTGTGTTTCTTATTTTATTTCTTTAATTCAAATTGGATTTGTTATGAAGTCTTTAATAAGCAGGAAAGGAGGTAGTTGTAAGTCTATTTTTGATTTGTGAGCCTCTTTGCACTCTGTGTTTGGTGCATGAGAGGGCTCATAAGGAAGTAGATTTGGTTTCGATTATGATAACAATTTTAAAATGCCGTTTGAAATTTTATTGTATCTTGTGCCGTTTTTCTATAAATTTGAATTTTTTAATTTTAATCGCATTTTTTCACGATTAAAATGAAAACTACCCCTCTTATGAAAAAATGGCCAATAAAAAATTTTCAGACCTTCATTCAGGGAATGACTTTATCATCGATTACCACTCTGATGTATCTTGTGTTGTACTTCCAAAAATTTGAATGTTTGAATTTGAACTGTGCGTTCAATAGAACGATGAAAAAAAGAAAATTTGCGGATTTTTTTGAGATAAACGATTCTTCGGGGCAACATTTTTCGTGTCTTTCAAAGTTTGACCGGAAAATAGATTTTTTTATTCTTAATAACTTTTTTGGCCATTAAAACAAAAACTATGCGTCTCATAAAAAAAATAGTTAGAAGCGAATTTGTAGTTTTTCTTAACGTGAACAATTGCGCTTCTGAACAGTTTTTTTTATCTCGCTTAGTTTTGCTGAAAATTGGAATTTTTTATATTTAGTAACATTTTTCATGATTAAAACAAAATCTCTGCGTCTCATTAGGAAAATAGTTTGTACCAAATTTTTAGATCTTCTCGAGATGAACAATTTTGCTTCTGAAAATTTTTTTTGTATCCCGTAAACTTCAGATCTTATTCGGTTGAGCCGTGAAGAAAAGATTTTGGGGGCTATGATTATAAATCTTCGGAAAATCAGTTCTTCTCAACTACATGATGCTTTTCATGTGACAGTGGCCCTTCCGAGCGTTCCAGGGAGATCCGAAATACCAATACCGGCTCTACACGTAGTTTACAATCTCCGCCGTACCGTACCGCAAACTGTAGCCCTTAATGATGGCTCCAGGAGTGCCCTAAAGTCTCCTCGTGGAACGACTATCATTTCAATATATTTCTGATACTCTCAATCATAGTATGGGTTTTGATGTTCCTTTTAGTCCCTTTCCTCTTCTTTCTCTGCTATGTCCTAATGAATGAAGAAAATTAGGTGGAGTCTACGCAGCCGACGCCGGTAACGAACGATGTTACCGGCGCCAGCAACTATGAATGTTGCCGGCTGTTTTTCACAAAAAGCAAAATACAAAATAGAAGCGAATGACGTTTACAGTCATGCAAATACCTAAAAATATCATTTTTAAGATCAAAATTAATGAAGATCATGTTTAAAAAAAAAAAATAATCTGTCCGCATTTTTTCTCATGGAAATACGGTGAGCGTAGACGTTGGAAAGGGGTGGGAGTTTGACCAACATTATTTCTGTGACCAGGCACAAGGGTGCTTTCCCGTTCCTTGCACAAGACGTTGGAAAAGGGTAGGAGTTTGACTAACATTGTTTCTGTAACCAGTCACAAGGGTACCTATTCGCCCCCACGATATGTTGGAAAAGGGTAGAGGTTTGACCAATATAATTTATGTGACCAGTCACCGGGATGCCCCCAAGCCCCGCCACGAGACATTTGAAAGGAGTAATGGTTTGACAAATATTGTTTCTGTGACCACTCACCCGGGTGCCTTAGCGCCCCACGAGGATAAATTAATTAATTTAAATTATGTCAAATCCCTAACCCTTTTCAAGAAAGGGTTAGGGATTTGACTAAAATTATTTCTGTGACCAGTCACAGGAGTGCCTTTCCGACCCCATGAGACGTTGGAAAGGGGTGGGAATTTGTCGAACATTATTTCTGTGACTAGTCACAGGGGCCCTTCCCGCCCCACGAGATGTTGGAAAGGGTTAGGCGTTTGACTTAAATTGTTTCCGTGAACAGTTAAAGAAATGCCTTCCTGACCCACGAGATGTTGGAAGGTTGTAGGGGTTTGGCCAACATTATTTGTATGACCAGTCAAAGGGGTGCCTTCCCGCCGCACAAGATGTTGGAAAGGGCTAGGCGTTTGACTAAAATTATTTTCGTAACTAGTTACAGGAGTGCCATCCTACCCCACGAGATGTTGGGAAGTTGTAGGGGTTTGACTAACATTATTTGTGTCACCAGTCAAAGGGGTGCCTTCCCGCTCTTACGAAATGTTGGAAAGGGTGGTTTTTGACTAAAATAAAAAGACGTTGAAAAGGGGTAGGTGTTTGGCCAAAATTATGTCTGTGACAAGGCACGGAGGCCCTTTTCGCCTCACGAGACGTAGGGATTTGACAAAATTTATTTCTGTGACCAGTCACAGGGGTGCTTTACCGCCTCACGAAATGTTGGAAAGGGGTATGAGTTTGACCAATATTATTTTTGTGACGAGTCACACGGGTGCCTTCCCGCCCCCATGAAACGTTAGGATGGAGTGGGGATTTGAAAAAAAATTATTTCTGTAACCAGTCACAGGGGTGCCTCCCCGTCCTCACGAGATGTTGGAAAGGGTAGGGGTTCGACTAAAACTATCCTTGTGACCAGTTACAGAAATGCCTTCTCGCCCCCACGAGATGTTGGAAAGTTGTAGGGATTTGACGAACATTATTTGTGTGACCAGTCTGAGAGGTGCCTTCCCGCCCCACGAGATGTTGGAAAGGGTTTGCGGTTTGACTAAAATTGTTTCCGTGGCCAGTGACAGAAGTGCCTCCCTGCCCCATGAGATATTGGGAAGTTTTAGAGGTTTGACTTATTTTATTTGTGTCACCAGTCACAGAGGTGCCTTCCCGCCCTCACGAGATGTTGTAAAGTTGTAGGGGTTTGACCAATATTATTTGTATGATCAGTCAAAGAGGTGCCTTCACGCCCCCACGAGCCGCTGGAGGAGGGTAGGTGTTTAACTAACATCAATTCTGTGGTCAGTAACAGGGGTGCCTTCCCGCCCTCACGAGATGTTGGAAAGTTGTAGGGGTTGACCAATATTATTTGTGTCACTAGTCCCAGGGGTGCCTTCTCTTCCCCACGAGATGTTGGAAAGGATAGGTGTTTGACTAAAATGAAAAGACGTTGGAAAGGGGTAGGAGATTGAACAGAATTATTTCTGTGACAAGTCACGGAGGCCCTTTTTGCCCCACGAGACGTTTGAAAGGGGTTTGACCAATATTATTTTTGTCATCAATTACACGAGTGTTTTTCCGCCCCCATGAGACGTTGGAAAGGTGTAGGGATATGACAAAAATTATTTCTGTGACCCGTCACAGAGGTGCTTTGCCGCCCCACGAAATGTTGGAAAGGGGTATGAGTTTGACCAATATTATTTCTGTGACAAGTTACACGGGTGCCTTCCCGCCCTCACGAGATGTTAGAAAGGGTTAGGGGTTTGACTGCAATTGTTTTCGTGACCAGTTACAGAAGCGCATTCCTGTCCCACGAGATGTTCGAAAGTTGTAAGGGTTTGGCTAACATTATTTGTGTGACCAGTCGAAGAGCTGACATCCCGCCCGCCACGAGCCGCTGGAGAAGGGTAGGTGTTTAACCAACTTTATTGCTGTTGTCAGTCACAGGGGTGCCTTCCCGCCCTCACGAGATGTTGGAAGAGGTAGGGCTTTTACTTAAATTATTTCTGTGACCAGTTACAGAAGTGTCTTCCCGCCTCCACGAGATGTTTGAAAGTTGTAGGGGTTTGACCAACATTATTTGTGTGACCAGTCAAAGGGGTGCCTTCCCACCCTCACGAGATGTTGGAAAGGGTAGTGGTTTGACTAAAATTATTTCTTTGACCAGTTACAGAAGTGAATTTCTGACCCCAAGAGATGTTCGAAAGTTGTAGGGGTTTGACCAACATTATTTGTGTGACCAATCAAAGGGGTGCCTTTTTGCCCCCACGAGCCGCTGGGGGAGGGTAGGTTTTAAGGCAAAATTAATTCTGTGGTCAGTTACAGGCGTGCCTTCTCGCCCTCACGAGATGTTGGAAAGTTGAAGGGGTTTGACCAACATTATTTGTGTCATCAGTCAGAGGGGTGCCTTCTCTCCCCCACAAGATGTTTGAAAGGGATGGGGGTTTGACTAGAATTATTTCCTCAACTAATCACGAAAGTGCCTTCCCGCTCGTATACTATTTTAAAAAAATGTTGTAAATATAATATCTTTCTTCTTAAAAGCATGGTTCTTTTAAGTACCGAAAAATTTTAATTGTAATTATATTTCTGAGGAGAATTTTTACAGCACTAAAGTACCGGAAAAGTCCCATATAATTTTTTTAAGGCAGGACTTTTTTAGATCTAAAGTACCAAACATGTCCCACTTCATTTCTTTCGAGCAGATCCTTCTTAGAACAAAAGGACTGAAAAAGTTCGACTTACATTTTTTTAGGAGGATATATTTAGCAAAGAGTACCGAAAAAGTCCCACCTAATTTTTCCTTTGAGTAGGACATTTTCGGGACTGAATTGCCACCCTGTGGGAAGTGCTGCCTGTTATTGCCAGACAGCTAATTTGCGTTTTTTTACTCTGGTGACTGATGTCCGAAATTGCCACCCTGTGGGAAGAGATGCTTAACATTGCCAGGTACGTAGTTCGTTTTTTTTTCACTTTGGTGAGTGATGTTTCAAATTGCGACACTGTGGAAAGAGATGCCCAATATTGCCAGGGAGCTAGTTCGTGTTTTTCTCACTTTGGGGAGTGATGTCCCAAATTGCCACCCTGTGGGAAGAGATGCCCCATATTGCCAGGCAGCTATTTTGCTTTTTTTTTCACTTTTGGGAGTGATGTCACAAACTGCCACCCTGCGGGAAGGGATGCCCGATATTGCCAGGCAGCTAATTCTTGATTTTTTCACTTTGGGATGTGATGTCCCGAATTGCCACACTGTGGGAAGAGATGCCCAATATTGCCAGGCAGCTAACTTATTTTTTCCACTTTGGGAAGTGATGTCCCGAATTGCCACCTTGTGGGAAGACATACTCTATATTGCCAGTCAAATAATTTGCATTCATGTATTTTGGGAGTGATGCCCCAAATTGCCACTCTGTGGGAAGAGATGCCCGATATTGCCAGGCAGCTAATTCTTGATTTTCTCACTTTGGGGAGTGATGTCCCAAATTGTTTACCCTGTGGGAAGAGATGCTTAATATTGCCAGGCAGCTAATGCGTGTTTTTTTCACGTTGGTGAGTGATATCCCAAATTGTCACCTTGTGGGAAGAGATGCCCAATATTGCCAGGCAGCTAACTTGTTTTTTCCACTTCGGGAAGTGATGTCCCAAATTGCCACTTTGTGGGAAGATATGCTCCATATTGCCAGTCAGATAATTTGCATTTATTCACTTTTGGGAGTGATGCCCCAAATTTCCACCCTGTGGGAACAGAAGCCCGATATTGCCAGGCAGCTAATTTGCGTTTTTTCCACTTTAGGGAGCGATTTCATAAATTGCCACCCTGTGGGAAGTGCTGCCCGTTATTGCCAGGCAGCTAATTTGCGTACTTTTTACTTTGGGGAGTGATGTCCAAAATTGCCACCCTGTGGGAAGAGAAGCCCAATATTGCCAGCCAGCTAATGTGTGTTTTTTTCACTCTGGTGAGTGATGTCTCAAATTGCCACCTTGCGGTAAGTACTGCCCGTTATTGCCAGGCAGGTAATTTGCGTTTTTTTTCTCTAGGGAGTGACGTCCAAAATTGCCACCTTGTGAGAAGAGATGCCTAATATTGCCAGGCAGCTAGTTCGTGTTTTTTTCACTTTGGGTAGTGATGTTCCAAAACGCCACCCTGTGGGAAGAAATGCCCGATATTGCCAGTCAGCTATTTTGCGTTTTTTTCACTTTGTGGAGTGATGTATCAAATGGCCACCCTGTGGGAAGAGATGCCCCATATTTCCGGGCAGCTAATTCGTGTTTTTTTCACTTTGCGGAGTGATTTTCCAAATTGCCGCCCTGTGGGAAGAGATGCCCAATATTGCAAGGCAGCTAATTTGCTTTCATTCACTTTGGGGAGTGATGTCTCAAATTGCCGCCCTGGGAAAGAGATGCTCGATATTGCCAGGCAGCTAGTTTGCATTTTTTCACTTTGGGGAGTGATGTCCTGAATTGCCAGGTCCCTGGGGGAGAACTGCCCAATATAGCCTGAACCTGAGGATATTTTCATACTTTGGGAAGTGATGCGGAAGATGACATGAACCCGAGTTATCTTGTTGGGAAGACTTGTCCTAGGGGGCTTTTCTTTCTGGGGAGGGTTGTCCAGTGATTCCTTAAGTAAGTGGGAAACCATGACTTGGGGGGTCTTTTTGAGAGAGGTGATGCCCTGTGCGTACCTGACTTAGAAAGCCTTGTTTTGGGAAGGCTTGCCTGGTGTAGGCTTGTCCCGACCCCCTTCAAACCTCCTTTTCCAGTGGATATCATTTTGTTTCTTGTTAGTGCATTTTAATCAAAGCTGGTTTATTTAGGATACCATCATACGTAACTGTAGGCAAATGTTAAAGTAATTATTGGATATAATTATTCACTGGAACTAATTTTGTGATATTTCGAAAAGAAATAGAAGGTAAACAAGATAGTTAACTAATCAAAACGACCTAAATCCTAACACCTCGAGCCAGTGTAGGAAGAGGACCGTTATAGTGACCTTGAACTCCATGATAAGTAACGGCAGAATACATGAAATCACGCTTCCGCTGTGTAAACACAACCCTCTTGGTTCCATACAGTACATTATCCTCAAAGTTAGGATTGAGAAATGCTGACAAGAAATAGTCATGTCGTACTCGTATAAAACAGCAATTATTTTCATAGTTATCATTTCTTGTATAACGGATAGGTTGGAGATCCACAATTAAAACAGTGCCGCACTGAAATGTTAAATAGAGGCGATTTGACACAGGATCTCCTGCAGGTGGATAACGTAGAACACCAAAAAGAACATCTTGATCTGGCATTTTAACAGAAACGTAGTTTCCTGCAGCAGGCTCATCAGTAGGCTACGATAATTGAATACTGGCATTACTAAGATTATGACCACCATTATTTGCTGGATTTCTTACAAACGCTGCAGCCAATACTGTAAGAAAGATAGAAATTTCTGAAGATTTTGCTGACTGTTAAAATAATAGTAAGTAGGTAAACAGAAGGAGTTTGACTTGAACATTCTGTCATAATGAAATGTCCGAAGTAGTTACCGACATCTCGAAACGTCATTGTACACGGAAAAAAATCTGGGTTCAAATTCTATATTTAAGTAACCGATATGAAGTAATGAATGTAAGGAAATAAGACTGAATGATAGAAGTTTAGAAATTCATTTTCACGATGAAATTCTGGCACTGAGTTTGGGACATCCTCTGAGGCCTCCCCACCCAGCCAGATTTTCAATAATAAATCATGGAAATTGTTGTTAAATCGGTGATATTCTGAGCGCATATAAATTTTGACATTTTTTGACATTATTCAGATTTCCCCTTTTTGATTTTGGATTCAGGTGAACCTTATCGGAAGGGACCATCCATGTACGTGCAAAGTCGGGCGGATAATATCTACGCAGGCACAGTTAGAGGTGTGCAATCTGTGCACGTGGGCGCGAAGGTTGGACATTCGATCGTTTGAAGTGAGACTTGCGCAGTTTGGATGACTGGAAACAAGCTGGAGGACTTTCGTCTGCGGGACCTAAACTATGAAGTGACACTTCCAGAAGGAAATAGCTGAGCTGCTTCTAATATCGAGGGCGTAACTTCTCATTCTTCCAAGCCGTGATGTAATTGCTGTATCAAAGACTGAATATGACTAGAGTTACGAAATCTTTGAACAGCCCGGCGTGCCCCCACCCTCCTCCTTCAAATCGAGGCGGTTACGGCAAGGTCTCAAAACGGGTGTTCAAACGCAGACTTCAGGACATTGGGTCAAATCCCTCAGTGTGTAGACACTCTACCTACTGACGGAGCGCTGCAGAAGACGGAGCGCTGCAGAATGTGTTCTATATCCCTAGCTACTCGTGCATCCACTATGGTAAAACACAGAACAAAAACAAAGACCAATAATGATAGCTCCTCCTTGAGGTCTTGAGCGCTGAAGGGCGACCGGGCCCTTACTTAAGAGGAAAGCCGTACTGGTTCCCAGAAACAGGAAGCCCGTAAAGCGTGGCTCTCAATGAGCAGCCAATGCTTATATAACGCAAAACCAATTGGAGCAACTCCTCTTACTGGTCCTACCAGTCAGAGGAGGAAGGTCTCCAAGGATACTTTTCGGGTAATCCTGATATCTGCCAACGTCAAAAAAGATGGACAAGCTGAGAGATGAAATCTCAAAAGAGATTGACGCATTACCTTCCGAGGGGCGCGCTGCCAGATTCGATGACATTTTCTTCAGGTCGGAGACCATCGTAATGCAGGCTGCAGACGTCTGGTCTAGAGATTGGCTGGTGAAGGAAACGTTAGTGTCAGGGCTAAATTGAGTACACATACTTGCAAAATTTAGGAAAACCCTGCAAGCAAGGAGCAGAATGATGATCTTCATTGTTTCCAGATGCGAGCTGACATGAGAATAGATAATTGGAAGCTGATTGTGAAGGATTGAATGAGTGGTAACTGCTAATATGTGTTATTTGTAGCTGAGTAGAATGACGAAGTTTATACTCATTTCGTATCACAAAATTTCTCTCACCTGCTAGATTAATTCCTCGAAGAACCTTCAGAATTATTTATGATTACAATTCGTGTTATCATTTGGGCCAAACTGTACAGCTGATAAAGACTCAGCTATCAAAAACAATCATAAGAGACAAATAATTATTTCATTTTCGGAAGCAAATTAACATATTGCACACGAGTTTCGTACCTTGACTCAAAGTCGTGATATATAGTATATGACCTAGGAAATTTGTGAAAAAAATATGAAATTTACAGGATTGCATCTTTGAAACCTTATCTTTAATTTCAGCTCAGAAGAATGAAAAAATCATGACGGATGTCGAATTTCAATCGGCGAGAATAGTCGACAGCGGTGAGAGCCGAATCAAACTTGACGCAGACACGCTTGGACATTTTGAATCATATCTCGGGAGCCTGTGAAGTTTTTATAATTTTTATGTGCTTGATTTAAGACAATATTTCAAAGATCGGATCCTGTAAATTTCATCCTTCTGCCACAACTTTACTAGGTCATGATACGAGTTGAAGTCAAGGTAGAGAATTTGATTAAATCTTTGTTTTTTTCAACTTGTCACCTGATGTATCATGTTAAAAAAGACAGAAATATCTCCAATAGGAACCATCCGACTTGGAATTTCCTTGACTCCCTAACCACTTTTTTAAAAGTTGAGCTCTACTTGCGACTGAGTTATCGTGTTCCAAAATCATCTGTAATTATAAGTACCGCCCGCGCTAGCCGTCTAGATTATTACCGACGATAGTTTCAGTTTTCTCCACGTGAATAGCGAGGCAGTTATAGCATTAGCAGTGAGCCACAAGATTTCGACTTTTAACCAAAGATTTTTGGATGGCAAAAATCTTAGACAAAGAAGAAAGTGATCGGAAGTTTCAGGTCGGTTCAGTAAATGCATGTCGATCATTTCGATTAATTAAGTTTCGACGAATATTCGAGCTACATAAATATAAAGGAACACTTTTGAGGATGAAAAAAAATAATTTGCAGGGCTAAAAGATTCATACCCCAATATAGGAAAATCGCAATTTTTCTCCAACCTGAAAATCAAGATTTTCTAAAACATTTCTTGTTGGTCGTAAAAAATTATAAATCATCCACAAGTGGGAGCCGGAAATTAGTAAATCTGAGGGAATTTTTTTGGTAAGAAAAAATTCTAATTTCCCTAGTAGAATTTTTTTTTAGTTGAAAAATATATTTTTTAACTGAAAATTGAACCATTTTAATAGAAGGTTTATCATTTAAGTCGAAAATTTATCGCCACTTTTATACTTTTGGTAGAGAATTAATCTCTTTTGGTTAAAAACTTTATTACTTGGTTAAAAATTCAAATTACTTGTTAAAATTTCCACTTCTTGTGTTGAAAAATATTTTTTTTTGGCTAAGGATTCAACTATTATGTTGAAAGTTTGTCTCTTTTGGTTAACAATTTAACTATTTTGTTGAAAATTGTCTTTTTGGGTTCGAAATGCAACTACGCATTTGAAAGTTGAACCATTTTCTTTAAGATCGTATTTTTCACTCAAATTCAACTGTTTCTCATCTTAAATTGGAATCCTGTTAATGAATAGGAAAAGCCTGTTGATGAATAGCTTGTTAATGATTAGGAAGCGTGCGTGTTACAGTAGAAGGTTCATATATAATGAACTAAATAACTCCTCTCCATTATCATAAAAGACTTCACAGTAATCATATTTCTTATGATGATCAAGATTTTCATCCAACTTAGGAGCATGAAAAAAAGTTTTGTTTCTCGAAATGCTAATATGCTAATACTTATGTGAAGTCTTTGCTCCTCTCTGACGATTAGTCACTGAGATTATGTTGTCCATTGTTTTGATAGAGCCACGTGGTCTGATGTTAATACGGCAGGCAGGCTAACCGTACACGACAAATGATTTGAGTCCGTTCAAATTCTATTAAGACGCTTATGACACTCGTAAACTGTAGATGCGTTTCCCAGAAAAATGGTTCTTCGAAGTACATTCTTAAAAATTGCCCTAAAGATTTGTTTCTCAACATAAAGGAATCGGCTTAGGCTTAAAATGTCGAAAATTGATTCAGATGCGCATCCTTTTGCTCAACTTCACCCCGACAATAAGAGCCCTTTTCATATGGACGTTCACAAAGATTATATGTAAAGAAAACTTCGGGCATTCTGAGTACTTTTTTCAGTTCAAGTCCACGAAGCTCCTAGAACTGTTAGGCCAGACATGAGTATTGAGTATGCTGATCATAAGTATATTGAGGACGATGGTGCCACTGTCATGGCTACATACGATCAACTGCATTGATGATTTTAAATTATCCTTTCCAAAGAGAATAAGGTTAAAGTAATTATTGAATACAAATCATTCGCTTGAAGTGATTTTGTGATAATTCGCAAAGAAAAAGAGAAAAACGTAAACAGGACAGTGAAATAATAAAAACGAGCTATTGTGTAATATCTTGTGCGTAGATGGGAAGATAACCATCATACTGACCTCGAAATCGACAATGAGTTGTGACAGGAGTGTTATTAAGTGCTTACTGTTTCAATGCAATTCTAATGCTATCATGTATTTGTCTTACGTCACAGTCAGATACGAAAAATGCTGATAAGAAGCGTTCATGTCATATTTGTATAAAACAGCGGTTGTGCGTATAATTTTCAGTGACGATGTTGTACTGGGCACACAATTAGGTTTATGATGTAGTTCGTCCTTTACCGATATTGTCTTTACGCAGCGACAGAGAGCGTTGGAGGCGACACTACTCGCCTTTGGATGCTTTTTTGGAGCCACCAACTGCTACTCCAAAGGGTTTCATTCAGATAGAATGATCCTTCTGGGTAGTAATATTCCAGTATAAAATGTAGTCCGCATTTTCTCAAATAGGCACTGGAACTCATCTATAGAGAGGCATCCAATCTGTATTTTTGATAGCACCTTTACCCCCCTCATTCTATTCCTAAGTTGTTGGCCCTCTTTCTGCATCTGCAAAGCAGCTTCACAAGCTCTAACTTCTAATTTTATTCGGTTGAGCTGTGAGGAGAAGATTTTTGGATACTATAGTTCCAATTCTCTGAAGTAAATCAGTTCTTTCGAAGTACATGGTGCTTTTTATACAATGTTTTTAATGCTTTTAATGTCGACGGTACCGCCTTCTTCCCCACTTTTCAGGATGAGCGCATCACACTAATGAAACTCAGCAGTTTTCTCATTTATGCAAAAAGAAGAAAAAAAAGCCTCCAAGCACTTACAATTTCAAAAATTAGTGTTTCAAGCTACACATCAACCGCCATCCGTCTAGCGGTAATTTTCCCATACTCAGTCAGAACCCACATTTTGAAGATTGACTATTTCAGAGTGTGAACCTGACACTCTAAAGATGTTAAAATAGACTATAAAATTACGAAGTAACTAGTCATCCAGCTTTTCCGACGAGCAGCGCAGGCAGGGCGGACACTTTCCATCACCCCCTGGGAGCTCCGCCAATAAAGCTGGTTAGGCGACTAACCAAGGCCATAAAATTATGGTCTGCCTAACTAAGGAGAAAAAAAAGTGGATGGTATGTAGTTAGCACTATCTAGAAGATCAAGCTGACCGCCTAAACTTCAACACTCCTAGTTTGACTACCCATAAGTCCTCCGTGTACTTACATGCTGGAATAGCTCGTATAAAAAGTTTCGCGCAAAAATCCAACTTAAAAACAGAAAGTTCCTTCGACATATTGGCCTGTAACCATCTTGAACTGAGGTTTATTTCTATAAATAATAATAATAATAATAGTAATAATAAATACAGTGACGGCCGCGAGGGTTGAAGTCGAATAATGTCACCTCCAGCGCTCACGGTCGCTGCGTAAGGACAACAGTGGTACAGGACAAACTCCAAACTACGAAATACTCCCAATTTTGCGCCTACTACAACATCGCCGCAAGAGATTTTAAACATCGTATTAAATTCATGACATCTTCAACTGATGAGGCACTTGACTTAGTGCGTGGCTGATTACGAAAAAACTGGGATCACACGTGATAAGTTTTGAACACAACACAATAAATACGAATGTAACTAGGAATTAAAGCCCAATATGCTAAATGCATTTTTCTTAGAGCTAAATTTTCTATAAATCTAAATATTGTACACAGGGCTGTCCCGGTATATATCATTACTCACGTGCCTATTTTTATAATGCATTTAAGTCGTCTGAAAAGAGTAGTATTCCTAATTCGATATACTGGGCAGCCATTATTATTCTAAACCCCCTTCCAGGGGGAATAATTTTGTTTCTTGTTAGTACATTTTAACAAAAGCTGGTTTATTAAGGGTATCATGATACAGAATTGAAGAATAAGGTTAAGGTAATTATTGAATATAATTATTTGCTGGAACTTACGTTGTAATATGTCGCGAAGAAATAGTAAAAATGATCAACAAGATAGTAGGCTAACAGAAACGAACTAAATTCTAACTCCTCGGGCCAGTGTAGGAACAGGACCGTCATAATCAGTCAGAGCTCCATAATGAGTAATGACAGGAAGCGTGAAATCAGGCTTCCTCTGTATTAACGTAGCCCACTTCATTCCACTCTGCACATTATCGTCAAAAGTAGGACTGAGAAATGCCGACAAGAAATAGTCATGTCGTACACGTATAAAACAGCGATTATTTCCATAAGCATCATTTGAAGTATGACGGATGGGTTGAAGATCCGCTATAAATTGCATGTTACGCGGTAATGTTACATAAAGGCGATTGAGACAAGGACCTCCTGCAGGTGGATAGCGTAGAACTCCATAAAGAACATCTTGATCTGGCATTTTTACAGTAACGTAGCTTCCTGCGGTGGGCCAATCAACAGGTTCCGGTAATGGAAAAGTGACATTTCTATGATTATGACCACCATTCCTCTCTTGATTTCTCACGAACGTTGCAGCGAATACTGTGAAAAAATTGAGATTTATAAAGACTTTGCTCACTGGGAGAATAATTGTTAGTGAGTAGATGAACAGGGGGAGTTTCGCTTGTACATTCTAACATACCGAAATGTCCAAAGTAGATACTGACATCTCGAAACCTGGTTTTACATGCAGAAAAATGAGAATTCAGAATGTATCTTTTGGTATCCGACATAAAGTAGTTAATTTGAGAAAATTTAAGGCTAAAGGAGGCTAAGCTTGGTATTCTAGGGGACTGAGTACTTCCTAAGGCATCCGGAGATTATATGTACAACCCTGGTTGTGCAGGAAAAGGATGAGTAGCATAGGAGGGTGTGTCTCCATATATGAGCGGTTACGCAAAAGGGCACCAAGGGCAAAGACAGCCGTCGACGGCATTAATCCGATCTTGTTACCTAAGCTCTGCTCCAGGAACCTTACTGTTATATGGTGAAGCTTACGGGCGAAAGTGGAGGAAGATTAGAGGTGTTGATCGCTCGAGCTTACTTCGTGGGTGACGCCACGATGGGGGATTCCACTTCCGAGAGTGGTCGAAGTTCTTATTCAGCATTACCAAGAGAATGAGAGTCCTCTGCTGTTGGGCTGTGGCGCAAGCTCCCTCCACACAGTGTGTACAAATACCAACGATAGAGGAAGAGATTTACGGGACGTACTTAAGATATACTTGGGGAGTACTTAGCTGAAGAGCCTAAAACGGGGTGATATAACCACATTCCAGAACAAAAACCGCAGTGGGGTTCTCGGTCCGACTCTATGCTCGTGGTAGGCTCGTGAGATTTCCCGCGAGCTATGGCACCATAGATGAGTTGAAGCACGTTGCGGAGTTTCTGTAGAGGACTCTGATCGTATAATGTAAGAAAAATTGCCCTACGAGTGCAATCAAATCTAGGAGAAGAGGAGCATGGTAGAACACCCACCTAGGGAGACTGGATGAGCTCCAGCGAGTAAGCTAATGTCATTCCGAAGACAGCGAGAATCCATAAGATCATGGTAAAAGATCCAGAGACTTGTCTCGGGCTCATGAGGGTCGATGATGGTGAGTTTCCAAAATATGCAAAAGAAACCCAGAACCATCTGATGGAAGGCTACTGCCCAGGTTTTTAAAGAACCCTAATTGACCGAGAGGAAGAATGCCGGGACCAGAAGAGAGGGGAGGCTGGCTAGAATTTCAGCGCACCACTAGGAGCGAACCCTATTGGGGCCCCATCTATTACATCATTTGTCATCAGAATTGAAGAAATAGTCATGAAATTTGAAATCTCATACTTATTTTAGACCAAAATATTCGACGGAATTCCTAATTGGTTGTTTACTATAGTTCTGGGATTTTGAGAACTTTTAATGTTTCTTAATGATATTCATATTATACTGTATTATATTCGGTACACTTACTTGATGAATTTAGGAAAATCACGTAGGCGAAGAGTAGAATGATCTTCATTGTTTCGAGATACAAGCAGACACAAGAATAAAAAACTGAAAGCTGATTGAGAAAGATTTAATGAGTGGCAAGTGCTGATATGTGTTATTCATAGCTGAGTGAAATCATGAAAGTTATGTTTATTTTATATCACAGAATTTTTTAAGTCTGCTAGATTTATTACTCAGAGAACCTTCAGAATTATTTATGGTTACAATTCGTGTTATCATTTGGGCCAAACTGTAAAGCTGATAAAGACTAAGCTATCAGAGACAATTATTAGAGACAATTATTATTAAATTTTCGTAAAAAATGAGAAATTTCGCGCGTGGGTGACAGAGGAAAGTAATAAATAGCCAAATTATTATTTTTTTGTTAGTAACCAGGGTCGCCAGAAGGTTTATTAACGCCTTAGGCCCCATTGCAGTCCCCAATAAAATTTAATAATTAAACGAACTTACCTCAGTGAAGTTATATTATAATTGTACGTAGCGACTCCTTCTTTAGATTACACATGATAGTACCCTGCCCCAGTGCCCTTCATGCCACAAGGTTTACAGTATTTCTTAACTTTCGCACTATACACCATTCCATGGTCCTAGTGACTAGTCTGTCTGCTCGGTCCAGTTCCTCATTCTTTAGAAGTGTTTCCGTCCTTTCTAATGTTGGGATTATCATCAGATAATAAGGGAAATCCTAAGGGTGGGAGTGATCTTTCGGAGGAGGCGCTACGTGCAATTATAATAGAACTTCACTTAGATAAGTTCATTCAATTATTAAATTGTACTTCGCACCTCCTCCTTTAGATCACTAATGGTAGATGTTTAAAGGAGGATGGAAAAAATAAGTATTGAACTGTAATTTATAATTGAGATTTATAATAAAGAAATAAATACATTGACACGTCATTTAAACGTGTGAATAGTTCAGAAACTGTATAAAACAGAAAATTTGAAATCCTTAATTTCTTTTTGTGTTTAAGATGGTCTTTGCAAAGCTCTCAGCCTTTGGTTCTATTTTCCGATTGTGAAAGTGGGCAAAGATCTGGGATTCTTCCGTCAAGTCTGCTGTTTTTTTGATAAGGTTGATGCTCACGCCTTTATTTTTGGCTGTAGACGTCGCTGCGTGTCGAGTTGTGTATCATGAGAATGTTGAAGAATTTATACCACTTTTTTCCAGGACAATTTTGATGCACCAACTTAGACACTGTGTCGAAATCGCTTCATGAGGTTTCTTCCATGAGATAAAAAGGTTTGTCGTTTCGTTTCGAAGGTGACCTGTTCGTTCTAGGTATGTTTCAAGAGTCCTGGCTACACTACTGGCTACACTACAGTACCATATGATGCTCCGTTCTCGAACTCTTTCATGAGAAATTGCAAAACTTGATTTATTGTTGCCCAAAATTCCTCAGTATTATTTGAGAGGCAGAACTTCCACCATTTCTTTAGTCCGACTTCGTATTGACGTAAGGAAGATTCCGCTATTGAAGCGATGTTGATCTTTATCGTTGCTGAAGACATGCCCTTTAGTGTGTACGCCTGTTGGAGGATATTCCGCACACCAGGGAAAACTGACGCTAGAGTGGATGTGGTTTTCTATCAGAAGAAGATGAAATATTAAATTGTGGTTCAACAATGAAGGGTTTTGTTTCGTTCATTACCATACATCGAGGGAACCAAGGTTGGCTTGGTCAGTTTGGAACTATTATTATTCCCCTTGGTTCCTTTTTGTGAATCTTTTTCAAAACTTTTGGAATGATAACATAGTGGGGAGAAGCATAAAAGAAATCTTCACCTCAGTTTATCGTGAATGCATTGATTGCAACCAAATGTGGATCTTTTTCCGAGACACATAATTACGGCATTTTGCGTTTGCTCTACTGGCAGAAAGGTCGATAACAGGAAATCCAAATGTTTTACAGAGAAGCTCGAAGACTTCTTGTGATAAGCTCTATTCAGTGTCATCTTCTACACGTCGTGACATCTTGTCTGCGACCGTATTTTCCTCTGATCGGATGTAAGAAGCGTGAATCCACAGGTTCTTACTCTCACACCATTTCCAGATATCCTTGGCAATTTTGATCAAGTTTTTGAACTAGATGCCTCCCATACGGTTGATATAGGCTATGGCTGTTATATAACCTATCCGAAGTAATGAATCGCAGTGGCTTAAATGTCAAGCGAAACATTTCAAAGCAAAGAAGGCCGCCTTGAGTTCTAAATAGCTTAGGTAACATTTGCGTTCGTAAAGCTTCCAGAAACCGTGGGTCGTCTCTTTAACGCAGGCTGCTCTCCAACCTGTGGGTGATGCGTCTGAAAAGATTTCTTTTACGAATCGCGGAGTAGTTATTTGGTTGTATACATGCAGAACATTTGACTTCCACCAGCACAAATCTTCATGCACTTCTAGGCTCAAAGTTATAATTGTCTCGAAAGTGTCGTTATGACTTTTCAGAGCAAGGAATTTTTCCCTTCCTAAGTCTTTCATATGAGCGCAACCGTATCTTGCGGCTAAGCAGCAGGAACTAAGACTACCTATTAAAGAAGCAAACTCTCGAATTTTACATTGAGTATTAACCTTAAATTTTTGTAATAAGCTAAGAATATTTATCCTTTTGTCCTCTGGCAACTGGATATTTAGTTGAATGGAATTTAGTACGAGCCCTAAGAATTTTATTTTTTGTGTTGGCTCTAATTGACTTTTCTTCTTGTTAATAATGAAACCCAATTTTTCTAAAAGATAAATTGTGTTCTGGATACTGTTTCTACACTATTGCTCCGTGCTCTCAATTAAAAGAATATCGTCAAGGTAAATAACAGATGTATAACCGCTGCTTCTTAGTAAAGTTACTACCGGACGCATCACCTTCGTAAATACGTAAGGAGCCGTATTTAGACCAAATGGTAAACATTTGGATTTATATGTATCCTTTTTGAACCTAAATCTCAAATATTGAAGTGTTCAGTTGAAATATATCCATTGAGATTTTTTGGATTTAAGATAAAACGACTCGAACCGTCGAGTTTTGGGGTTAAGAAAATATTAGAGAGGAATTGATCGTTACATTCTGTACATTTTTGTATCGCACTTTCTGATAATAACCGATCAATATGATCTTTTGTCAGCACCTCTTCTTTTTCCGACCATCTTTGTTCTCTGCGTTGTATGAATTGATCAGAAGGAGTGATAAAGGGAATAGTATAGCCTTGAAGACATTTCAGAACGACTTTATCTGAAAAAAGCTCTTTTCAGGTTTTTGGATCTTGTCCTAACCTCCAATAAATGTCGAATGGAAAACATTGTTTTCTGTAGGCACTTATCCTATCTCAACATAAATGTCCCCTAATGTGACAAAAATGTGCATTATCCTAATAAAAATATTGTTTTCATTGAGGAAACTTGTTCCTAATGTTTTTTATCAAGGAATCTTGATCTTCTGATGGAGGTACAACACGTACCAACGTTGTTGGAGGGGCACTTGTCCCAATTAAAAACCAAAAAACCATTGACCAAAATTGTCCAACAATATTTAAAAACATTGTTTTTTTCATTGAGAAAACTTGTTCCCTTAGTTAATAGTTCATATAAAGTTCCAACATTATTGGAATGTTTGTTTTCGTCGAGTTGACCCTTAAAAATTTTTAGGTTATATACTTACTATTTTGCCTCATACGCTGAATTTCTCGTTCTTTCTCTATCAAAATATTTAGTTCAGTTCAATACATCATGTGACTTTCCTTGGGCACAAGAAAAAGGAATGAGGAACTGGACTGAGCGGACGAACAAGTCACTAGGACCATGGAATAGTGTACTATATAGTGCGAAAGTTTAAAAATACTGTAAACCTTGTGGCATAAAGGGCGCTGGGGCGAGGTACTGCCATTAGTGATCTAGAGGAGGCGAAAAGTACAATCAGAGGTAACTGGACTGTGAGTTTTGTGAGAATGATTAAAGATAGATTTGAGGAACAGAAAAAAATATTAAACATTCTATGTTATCATGAAAAATAATTCATTTGAACAAAAACTCCAGTTGTTCAAATTAAAGCTAGACATTTATTTCCGAAATGTTAAAGAGCTTCTGATATTCCACGTCGAATAGCTCGTATGAGATATATTCCTAACATTTTGAAGAGAAATTATCACGTGAGATGTTTAGAAAGGAAATTCAAAAATTTCCCGAATTTCGTACCTTGCACGGTGAAAAACCAGGACTCAAAATGTACGTTTATGTACCCGATGAAACTAGACGCAGACATCCTTATTTCATTTTATTTTTTCAATTGGATTTGTTATAAATTTGTCTCTAAAGAGCGGGAAATGAGGTAGTTGGAAGCCTTTTCCTGATTTGTGAGCCTTTTTGTATTCTGATGAAAGAAGGTGTTTCGGGTTTCAATCGTGTGCAAAACTACGAATCTTGCCGA
>JAUMHM010086646.1:0-10832 GCA_032362435.1 Melikaiella ostensackeni
GTTTTGCACACGATTGAAACCCGAAACACCTCCTTTCATCATAATGAATCATCGTGAAAGCATTAAATCTATAATTACATAATGTTTTGTCCACACATAGTCGTTTACTTGATTCCATAATTGAATGTCCAAATAGAAGAGGCAGTGAACCATACTGCAGACAAGAATGAGATTCTAACTGTTTCTCCTTGCAGATGTTACTTGTGCATTATTGCAAGACTCTCATTAACCTCAGTGTTCCTTTCCCTCTTCCCCTCCTTTTTTTTATCATACGTACTCTCTCATTCCAGTACCTCAACAAATTTTTCATACATACAAAATCTCATAACTGAATTAACTTCCTTCTTCCACTTTCCCAGCTATTAAGACAGGTTCACCAAAAATTAAGTACTGAGAAATGTACACATGTATGCTCTGTACGCTCTGTAACTACAATCAATTTTATAATTTACAACTCAGTTCTCTTAAATGTTGCAGGCTATGCAAAAAATCATAAATATACAAAAGAAGACCAAAAATATTATAAATTTGTCAATTTTCTGGAACAAACCCTGTGATGCAAAAGCCTCAAAATCATACTGGAATTAAACTTTGATACTTTAACATTTTAGGAAGTTTATGAGCTCCAATGTTACACATTTTGAAATCTGCAAAGTTTATACGCTTCACATTTTAAGCTTCAGATCTAGACTCTTATCAATCCACACTGCATGCTTACCAAGTTCAAAATGTTTCTGAAATTAAACAATGCTCACTCAAAACTTGAAATTTGTAATGTTCAAAAGTTTGGATGAACAATCCGTGTAAGAAACTAATTGTGTAAAAGTTTCTAAATTACAATGCCTTGAAGCTCAGAAACTTGAAAGTGTTGACATGGATTTTCTGAGTCGTCTAACAAAATAATCATGTAAGTTAATATTTTTCTTCAACACATGCGTGTAAACCGCGGGTTTTCGAGCGTGTGAAGCGGGCTGCAAGTTGATGTTTGTTGACCAGAGAAAAAAACTGGGAAAAAAACTCGACAACAGGGGAAGAAGCTCATAATAGGAGAAAAAACTCTAAACGTGCTGCTCTCTAGCGGAGAATTTCAGCAGCCGTCATGGCGTTTCAGTATGATGTTTTCATGACGAGCAGACGACTCACATATACAATGGTATATTTTCCTTACGACTCGACTAGATACGCATTCCTGCCAACCGCCTGTCTCCCTGCACGATCCTACACCGTAAATAACACCGATGAAAGCACCTCGTCGGAGATCAAATTCTTCCTAGGATCAGTGCTTCGAGTCACGCTCAGATTCCTTTTTCGTTGAAGTAGAGACTCAGGTAGTTGTGTGTCGTCTCTTTGTTGAGCTGGCCTCGGACGCAGCAAGATGAGAGTCCTCAAAAAACTCAAACGCAAAATGGGCTTAGTTCGGTTTCAACCAGGGTGTAGGGCTAGTCTGGCCTTCACAGCGTCGAAACAATCTGAAAATTCAGCGTGCTGTTCTGGAGCATCAGGTATTGTGTTTATCCATCTAAAATTAAGTGTGCGTTAAAGTATATGAGTCGATCAATCTGAACTTAGTGTTTGTGTCACTTTCGAGTCTTTGTTTAATTGATTTTCCCGATTCGATCATCTTCTGGTGTTGTGGAAAGGGACAAGTCGGATGACGTATCACTTCCAGTTGCGTCGAGATCGATCGTTCGTTGAGCGATCGTGATCGTAGCTTCCGGAGGCTACATCTTTGCTCATTTTTACAAACAACCAAAACATTTTTTTGGGTACAGAGGGAGTGCTTGTTGGGTGGGTCCGGGTACTTCGACCTTGGATTAAAATAGAGAAAGGTGACCATAAGTTCTGATAGTAACTGTAATGAATTATCCTTCGTTGATTTTGATTGGCTCAAATACGGAAACAGACGTGACCACTCCGCTGCCCCACACCAGTCCGTTATTAATTCAGTAACACTCTTTCCATAAACAGTTGTCCTTCATGCATCTCTAACTTCGATTACATATTTTGTTTCCTTTCCATCCATACATCTTTTCATGCAAGTTCTTGTGCCTCTACGACTCGCTGAACGAGGGATGTCCAGAAAGTAAGAGTACTTGATTTTTCTAATTTAAAAAAATATGTATTTGAAAAAAAAATTATAGGGTTTCATTCGTATACATGTCAGCTATTTTCCCAGGTAGTCGCCTTTGCGTTGTATGCAAACAGTGAGCCGTGACACAAGTTTTTTCATGCTCTCCTTGAAGAAGTTTCCCGCCACTGCCTTCCCCCACTTCTGGATCTCTATTTTCACCCTCTCGTCAGTGAAAAATTTTTCTTCACCCATGTGAGTCTTCAGGTAAGTGGGCAGATGGTAGTCCAAAGGCTCCAAGTCAGAGGAGTAAGCGAGATGGTTCAAAACATCCCAACCGAAAAAATCCAAAAGTACCTTGGTGGCCAAGGCTGTGTGCGGACAGGCGTTGTCATGCAACAAGCACACTTTCTTCGTCGACATTCCCCTACGCTTTTTTTGAATCGCCCTCTTGAGCTTTTTCATGGTCTCACAGTATCTTTCTGCGTTAACGGTCTTCCCCGTGAGGCAGAAATTCTATCAAAATGACCTTTTTTCGATTTTCCGTTTCCATTCATTCGATTCGTAACACCTTCACCATAAATAGCTTGGATTCTTCGGAAAATTCCAGTAGGTCTTTTTCCTTGAGTGTGAAGGAACTGGATGGCACTGCGTGCTGAGCACTTGGCGGGATTTTTCATTGACATGTTTCACGCAAACTGACACTACAGGGTTAGGCTTCGTACTACCGAGGTCCCCCTGTGCTCGTTGTGCTCAGAAGAACTCCCCCTACCAATCAGTGTTGCCAAGCTTAGTGAAGAGAAATTCCACAGCCCAAAATGGCAACAGTACTCTCACTTTCGGACGAACCTCGTATCTCTATGCTTGAGAGTCTCATTCACACATTCCACCTATCCTTTTTCTGGTCTACCTCTGTGTGCACTACCATTCACCTAACCTAAATACGCTTTCTCCGTTAAACGTCCTTCATTCATTCTCCCGACATGACCAAACTATCTCAACAAATTTCTTTCAATTTTGTCAATCAACGTTTCATTTATTCCACAATTTTTGGAAACCCACCCATCACTGACTTTGCTCATTGGCGTTTCACCGCACATATTCCGCAGAAATTGCATGCTACAGACGTTCACTTTACTCTCATCCTTTTTTTGATGCGGCCAGGTCTAGCTACAATACAGCACAATGAGTGCAAGCACAGAATTATATATTGCAATTTTAGCTTTATTCATGATACTTTCACTTCTAGTAATGTCTCCAAAACTGCCGATAACGAACACACAGAAACAAGACCAACATATAAAGGCCATCGTATAAAAATAAAAATGTGACTCTTAACTAAAAAGGAAACCTTGAGGGCCACAAATGTTGTCAAGAAATTGATCACAAGAAAAGATTAAATTCTTGAAAATTAGAATGTTCGAATTGAGAAGAGTTCAATCACGTGTTACCCAACTTACCTTAGGCCATATTGAATTGAGCAATTACTAATATTGGCAACAAAGCAGAAACAAACCTTTAACGCGTAACGATGTAGCAGATTTATTGTTTGAAGAATTATAGACAACCGAAATAGTAAACAAAACGTGACCTAGACGGGAATTTTGACTGTTTCAACAAGTAGGAATAACACAACCTGAAGGTTGACATTTTCTACCCGCTTCACTTTCTCAGAAATTTACGTATTACAAAATAACTTCAAAAATGCCTGTCTTTCAATTGTAATTCACAATTAATCGTTTATCATTTTTTTTATAGTTGCCACGAACCCTGAAAACCATTCTCCCGGAAGATCGACGTTTTCACCCCACAGTAATAATCATCAAATCTAGAAAATTACCCCCAGCACACTTAACTAACCTCATCATAACTGCTCCAACTAAAAATGCCGAGAGTATTTCAAATTAAAAATAATGACAGCAGTCACCTTGCTAAGACCTCTGTGGATATCCCCGTTTCCACAGTAATAATGAATAACCTCAAGAAACCACTACTGTTACATTTGACGAACTCTATCTCAGCTGTTTCATTGAAAGAACTAGGTAGGGATGATAGGGACGTTTGAATATTATTGTGCGGTTGGGAACATAACCTGGAGTCTTCCGAAAGTGATATGTATGACTTTTTCCAATACAAAAATTTTACAGCTGTTTCAGATGAAGACATTTCGGGAATTTTTCGTTTAAAGAACTAGGGGTGAATTCTGGGGGTTGTTGAATACTATTGTGTGGTTGAGAACATAATTTGCAGTTCTGCGAAAGTGACGTATGTGAATATTTCCATTTCAAAAATTTTATTGTTGTTTTAGATGAGGACTCTTTTGATATTCTTCGTTGAAAGAACTAGGGGTGGAATCTAGGGGTTGTTATGTATTATTGTGAGATTGAGAACATAATCTGTAGTTTTGTGTAAGTAATGTGTGTGACGATATTTATTTGGAAATTCTATGGCTCATTTGTAAATTTTTCTCTAAAAGAACTAAGGATGGATAGTAGGAATGTTTGATTATTATTGTGAGGTTAAAAACATGACCCGAAGCTTTTTCAAGGTTATCTATGTGACTATTTTCAATATGAGAATTTTATAGACATTTTACATGGAGACACTTTGGTATCGATCCGTCAAAAGTGATAGGGGTTGTTTTTGCGGGTTGTTGAATATTATTGTAGGGTTGGGAACATAATCGGCAGTATTTTGAGAGTTATTATATATTAAGTTATTATTATTATATATTATATTATATATTAAGAAAAGAAAGAAAAAAACCTGTTTGAAAAATTTCAATTTAAAAATGTTATGGCTCGTTTACATCGAGACACTTTGGAATTGTTTCGTTTAAAGTGATAGGGGTAGTATGTGGAGGCTGTTGAATATCATTGTTAAAATTGTTTGTACAATTTCAGGATGACTGAGAGAAGAAATGTTACTGTTAAAGGTGATTATCAGTATCATTGATCGCGGAAAATTGTACCGTCTCATGAATCATTGGCAAAATGCACATTCCTAAAGAGACAGTAATTGTTTAAGGAAAAAAAAATTATTTAACAAGTAGATGTCAACATTTTCTTCACCGAATAAAAATAATATGGGCCAAAAATGTGCAAAAAATTCCTGAAGATTTTATGTGTAGCAAACACCTTCTGAATTCAAAAATTGATAATAATTGATTGTAAATTTGGTGGTGGAAAAATAATGCAATTTTTTTTGAGTGCTGAAACTGCAGTCTCAATTTGCTTTCCCGAGTTTCTTGAATGCAAGTTGCAATTGGGAGAAGCTGATAGTTTGAGTTTGATGGCAATAAGGTGGGAGGCAGCCGGTCCGAGCCAGGACGGTCGGCGGCGTCTCAGACAAGGCGTCATATCCGCTTCGTGCGGTGGTACACGTACACGGAAATTTGTTTCTCTGTAGTTTTAAAACAGCGGACCGCACAATATTTTTGTATTTGGATTTTTCTTTTATTCTTTGCTTTATTTTTTTTATACGCCATTACCGCACTGTAAAGACTAGAAATCTCTCTTTTTACAGCATCATTTCTTGCGTGACGTGTTTTTTAATAGGATAACTTCATTCTGTTATTTTCGATGTAAAACAAATGACTCTTGGATCCCACCAGTGATCTCATTTCAGTACTGGTCGAGGTTATTTTTCTTTAAGTCTTATTCCAATACCTGAAATAAGCCCTGAAATAATTCCCTGTGAGCCACCCTGAATGGAACGTTATGGAATGTTATAGGAACGTGGAGCCCTGCGAGCGCTTAGGTGAGTTGAAGTGAATTTTTTGTTATTTGTTCCTATTATTTCAATGAATTTGGAATCAGCTAAGAATCCAGTAAGGTAGATCAATCTATCAAAAATAATAGTCATATGAAGGGATGGAGGCATGGTTCCAGATTTTTTAAAAACTTCAGTTTCATTGCATTTTGTTTCATTGAATTTTATAGCGCTTCAATTTCTGAATTGATTTACGAATTTATATTAGGTATTTCAACTTATCGTACGAATATAAATAATTTATTAATTTGATTGTACGGAAATTAGTATTTGGCAATGATTCTGCATTGTAAATGTTTCTGTTGGGTTTTAAGAAACTCTACATTAAGTACTTCATCGAACTTTAATTAAACAAAATCTCCCGAAAATTTTTTGGACATTTTTTCAGCGTGTTTGAAAACTGATTCATCTTATTCGGAAGAATGTGATGCATTTGTTTTGAAAATTAGTTTCATCTTGAAAAAAGTATTTAACCAGCGAATCTAAAGGGAAGGAAAGCTCTCTAGAGCCTTCTCAGACGGCCTCCAAAGCTTCCCATGAGGCCCTCTAGAGCCTCTTCAGAGGCCTTCAGAGCCTTCCACGAAGCCCTACAGAGTCTCCTACGAGGGCTTTGCGAGAAGGGTGGAGTGAAGATGATCAAATTAATCGAATTGTTTGAGTTATAGGGAAAAAAATTGTGGGTTGGAAAATTTTTTGTGTATACAATTTTTGCTAGTGGACAGTAATAAAACATTACAAATTGGAAATAAATTTTTTGTTCGATCAAAAATTTTTTTTAATGTGCAAAAATATAGTTTTTGGATTAAGTTAAATGCACACTATTTTGAAAAAATTTGAATTTGTCGAACCTAAAATTTCTTCATCTTGAATCGAGAAAACTTGACATTATTTTGCTTTATTGGTAAACAAAATTTTTTCGTAGTTCCAAAATCGTGAATTTGGCAACTTTGCACGTTTCTTAATGATTTTGGAACGATCTAACGCAATAAAAAAATATTATTTTTCATGAAAGCAAAATAATAGCGTGTTTCTCCGATTCCAGCTGAAGAAATTTCAGGTTCGACATATTTAACTTTTTCCATAGAATCAATCAAAGTTTTCGAATGAAAATCGAAGATGGCGGCCAAATAAATAATCCAAAATCAGCTCGTTCCTGCAGTTTCCAAATAAATATTTTCAAACTTTGCCATAAAGAACGGCCAGTCTCATATTAAAATTGTTTTACTGTTATACTTTTTAACGAAATCGTCCTAAACCTAACGTTCCGTCCCAGAATTTCAACCCTAGCGCCAAACGACAATCCAGTCTGCTACGACATCACGGGTAACCAGCAATTTTACCGGACACCGCAGTCCAATCCTAGTACGAGTCGCCTCCAACACAGCTCGCGGCAGTGGACACCTTCCAGTCCGCAGGGCTACATCGACTCCGCGCGACAGTAGCGACGAGGCGGGCCACCCCTAACAGAACCACAGCATATCCACTGGACATCCACTAAAGCAGGAACCGACGAGTTCATATCTGGACCTCCAGCTAAAACGATAGCCGTTCCAGACCTGACGACAAACCCAGCCCGTGACGAGAGTCCTCACCAGCAACCTCCAGGCTCTACACCTTTGCACTTCTGGTAGTAGATTTTTAAACCCGGTGCTGTCCAGCATTACCCCAAAACATGGTACGTCAGGTAATATGGCTTTTCGACTGAGTAGCACAGGACCAGCAACCCAGGACACATAGCAACCCCAATCAGCAGGAACCGCACAATTGCCTGCCCGCGGCTCCCCTACAGAAAGCATGTCGACGGGATTCCAGTTTCCTCTACCGTTAACCTCCACTCAGCCTCCATCCACTATTTCAGCACCGGAGCTGCTGAGCCTCATACGCGCCTCCCAGTTGCTCGCTTCATCAATACCAGATTACGCGGGAAGGGATCGTGAGGAACCGTGGAAGTTCCCGGAAGACGTGGGAGAAATTTAGGGCGCAACTTCTGGTCAGGTTCGACAGTGTCACGAAAGTTATGCATCTCCACACCACTCTCTATTTAATGAAATAAATAGAGAGGGAAAGCGTGGCCATCTTTCTTCAAGAGCAGTACCTGTTGGCACAACGGCCCTGCCCCATGATGAGCGTCGACCTGCTCACTATCTCGCTGTTGGAAATTCATCAAACCCACCATCCGTAGACTGATCTAACTTCGAGAGCCCACAACTTTCGCTACACTTCTTGATTATGCGACACCTGTGGAACGAGATGAATCAGATTGTTCGCCTAGGAGGAAACCGATTAAGAAAGAGGATTAGAACAGGACGCCACCTGATCTCTAAGTCTGATTTTTGAAATTTTTGAAATTTCATGACTTTTAAAATTAAGCGGGACGGTGTAATGGGATGTGAAATTTAGGTACTAGAATCCCATTACGCATGATCAAAGATAGCGCATTGTGCAAGAAAATTTGAATTATTCTTCGAAATTTCAATTGAATATTGGAGATTTTTTATGAGGTGAAAAGGACAATAAATGATGTAATGGTTAAGAATCAGAAATTGGAGAGACACCCTGACTCACTTCTATCTCTGGCTAGGAAATTGGATAATGAATGGAAAGACATTTTTGACACAGGAACATCGCAAAGTGTAAGGTGGCCGATGAGTCATATTTCTATTTTCAGTAACATAAATCGGTTCTTGGCGCCATTAAGGTGGGGTTGGGACGTCAAAAATACGGACTTTGAACTCTCAATGTCTAAAAGGTGTATGTCATCGACTAAGTCATTTGATGACTCATATCCAGTAGCTGGAGTAAAATGACCCATTAACGTATTAGACAAACGCCCGGAAAACCCCATAACGTCAGCAATTCAATTGGTTCTAATCAGAAAGAGGGGGAAATCTCCGCCCACATCGAAGGTGATAAGAAAACTTGCAGAGCGGGAAAACGTCAGATTTTTGTATCTCCGAAACAATAATTATCACCTAAAACCTACGGCTTTCTGTTATTCTACTTTCAACTCAGAATTGTGAACATAGCTATGTTAAATCGAGAATAATAATCAAGGCCTAAATCTAGATTGCAAAACGCGTACGCGACGCCACGTTCAGCTTTTGCCGATAATTAAATATATAATTAATATAATTGTAAACGACAATCTGTCATAAGTGCTTTTGGATTATGTGTATTCATCTTAGATTATGTGCATTCAGTGCAACTTTCGAAACTTGTTAACAATATCGGATAGTGAATATATTGTGAAATAACATATAAATTGTGTTCTTAATTTTAAACCTGACCAGTTCACCCAGTTATTGGCTTCTCCCAATCAACGACTGCAAACGGCTCCATTCTTATGAATGAACGTCAAGCCCCAACGGCGACAGCGGGAATCAAATATACTGCAGCTCCGGAAATGTAACAACGCCGCACTAGCGCAGTCCGCCACAGCGCATCCTTAGCAATCGCTCTCTCTCTCTCTCTTTCTCTCCGGAATAGACGGTCTCCAGGTCTTGCAGAATATGACGATAACCAAAACATACTCACGAATTGATTTGCCTTCCCCAACGAGCAGACAAGAGGCACCCAAAAGCATGGCCAGGTTAGACAAATACACTCATCTCGCCATTCGTTGCCAGCCTCGGGTCTGGTTGGCCACTAATCGAAGGCTATTAAAAATCTTATTCAAACCGGATTTAACGCGACGAGCGAGTAAACAAAACAACAAAATAAACAAATGAAAATAACATAACGTAAATGAAGAAATAATAAATAAAAATAGAATAAGCATAACAAACAAAACTCAGGGCCGAATATCTAATATCTGAACTTTGCACGAACAAAAGTATATGCGCATAGAGTTGCGATATAAATATTTCCTGATACGACGCTGACTGACTCCTCTCTCTCTGGATAACAATTCCCCAGAATCCCTAGCAAAGCTCCCTTTCACTCTTTTCACTGGTAATTCTCCAGATTCATCTCCCTCTTGTAACACCATTGCTTCCGCTCTTTTCAACCTACGCGATAGATACCCACGCCTATCTCTTATATCACAACCAATTGCTGCCACCCAGCAGAAAGAAAAGGCTTATCAGATTTTAAAGCATGAATTAAAATCTTGCGACTGGATGTTATAAAGTAATTTTTAAAAGTCATGTGAAGTATTAAATTATTCATACTTTTTTGATTTGTGAAAAAAGGGCACTACTTCCAGTGGCATGATTGGAATTTGGGTGGTTTTTTGAAGATCATGGAGAAGTGTGAATAATTTTTAACTTCTGGGACACTTGTTGAATTTCTGAAAATAGATAAGAGTTCGTCGTCAGAAGAAAACCTTGCCTATTGTATTCCCTGATGAAAAAATTATCCCAACAAATTTTCAAGCATGAAATTTATTTCTGAGGCCGGAAGTAGTGCCCTTTCTTGAAAAATAGGAAAAGTGTAAATAATTTCTAGCTTCGCTGACATTTATTGAATTAAACAACATACGAGTAGATAAGTCTTTGTCGTCAGAGTCAAACACTGCCTATTGTATTCCCTGCTGAATAAACTATCCAAAAGAATTACAGAGCATTAATTTGCATCATCAAACTGGAGGCGATGGAGTACTTTCTAAAAATCATGTAAAGAGTGAACAATTTCTTGCTCCGGTAACATTCATTCAATTTTAGAAAAAAAAAAAAGTGTTTGTTACTCGTTCGGTTCTAGTCTGGTTTCACTACTGGGGATGAAGGAGTTTGTATGGTAAATTTGGGTACGGGATGTTTAGCAGGAGAAGGAAAAGGTTCCAAATCAATCTCACAGCATCGCTCCGAAACTAGTCGCTTGATCAATCTCTCTAGCAATCAACCCAGGTGAAGAGCTTCGCAAAGCCATCATAATAACGGAATAATTATAACAATCCACTAAGAAAATCTCTTCACGTGGGGCCATTAGTATCCAAAATCTTTCATTTCAGGCATCACTCTTCTTCTTATAAACAATTGCTCTCCATACATCCCTA
>JAUMHM010086647.1:0-10832 GCA_032362435.1 Melikaiella ostensackeni
ATCGATTATGATGAATAAACTTGTATTTTTGATTTTGAAAATGAAGTCCTAAAACTTTTTGATCAAGGTGGTATATACAAATAAATAGTTAAAAAGGCGGAGAAAAAATCATCTTAATGATTTACGATTGGTTCTATGAAGAAATGTTCAACAGCAATTTTATTTGACCTTTTGAAAGCACAAATTCTACTCTCTTGATGTTTCTTCTTATCTCGCGTTATTTGGATCAAAATTTGAGTTTTCGTTTTTTCAGGGAAATTCGAAAAGTTGTTATGACAATCTTGCAGGGCTTTCAAAATGCAGCTTTTTTCTTCCTTCGACCTTTTAAAAATAACTAGGAAAATAACTCAGCAAAAAAAGTTAGCAAAAAGCAAATAGCTCTCATGGCCCTTATATACATATAAAATGATATCACTCATGTGTACTATATGCCGCTACTTTTTAATTTAATAGTAAGTATCAACTTTGGAGATGTATTTTCACAATAGAATATCAGAAAATGTTTTGAATAAAAATAAATTTGAACAATGGGAAATTTGTCATTATTCGACAAAATTTGTAATTATTTGTGAAATCATGTAAAAGTGCCAAGATTCTCGTAGCAAATCGTATGTTCCAGATTTATTGTACTACTTTTTTTAAATCGTCAAAAAGTTTAAAAATTTGAAAGATGCATGATGAAGAAACTACAATTCTGAGCTATAATTCAAATAATTTCGCAAATTTTACCAGTAATTTCAAATTTTGAAAAAATTACAATTTTCACATTATTGGAATTTTTTGTGCCTTATTTCAAAAATATGTTTCCTCCAGAATACTTCGTGAGTCACATATTATAATTTTAGTTCATTTGCTCAATATGCATATGCGAAATGTTTTCTGCAATTTTTTTAGAACGAACTTCAAACATACCAACAAACATAAAATACATCAAGATTCGCTATAGCGAATCGCCTCCAAGTTCTATATCTTTAACTGCTTTTAAAATTCAGTTTCTATAACTTGTGTTATTTGTATAAATTTTCGCTACAATTGGAAGTTAAACATCTTAACAGAATCATTGAGAAAATTACTTTTTTGTTGGTTATTTTTCTTATTTGCTGTGTACGATTTATTGTTAAAAGTATGAAAGCATTAAAATCCACATAATATTTCTTACCAATTCATACAGAGGCTTTTTTAAATTGAAAATAAAATATGTCACGTAGATTATTAGATATAATCTCGAATAATTTTCAACAATTCTCAACAATATCGCGAATAAAATTATCTCACTCGGTTGTCTAAGGGTTTCTGAGTTGGCAGAATGCAAATTGAAGCTCAGATTTGCAAAATTCAAGATGGCGAAAGAAAATTTTGAGATAAACTGATCAAGCAACACAAACAACTGTCAATCAGAGAAAACATAGCTCATCTGAAATAAACTGATTAAGTTCCTGAAGAAAACTTGTAATGAAATATATTGGACACATATTTAAGTATTTTCAAGCAACATAATTATTTGTCGAGTGGCCAGTTTTTCAAAATGAATGTCCAGGCGTTGAATCCGATACGTAAGTCAAATTAGTGTTGGTATTCCTTGGCTATATGCGAGGACATCTTTTTTGTATTATAACGCACTCTTCTGCATTCGAAAGACCTTCGTAGCAGAATTTTTCTTTTTGAACTTTTTTTTCTGAGGTGATCCTCTTTTCATCGTTCAACAGTAGCCCGCCGTCATATTTTTATTCCATCTTTCTTGATATCGTTGTTCCATCACTTGAATATCTTCATGGAACCTTCCACCCAATTCTTCCCTGTAGTCCCCAAGATTCTCAGGGACGTATTCAACATGAGAATCCATAAAATGGAGCTTCAAACTCATTAAAAAATTTAATTTTCCAAAACTATTGTCCATTTTCGAAATCTTTTTTTTTCCACTCTGGAATTTTAACGTTTCTCAGAAATTGTTTAACAACATTCTTGAATTCGAGCCATGCTCCTTTCTCAGTTGAAGACATTTTAGTAACAAAAACGTCCTCTTTTGATGGCTTTTGAATTCAAGATCCATCAAATATCCCTTTTTCAATTTAGCGTAGGACGATTAGGGAGACTGAGATATTATATACTGAAAACATTATCCCCCTTTACTGCTTTCAGAAATCGTTTCATGAAACCCAGCTTAATATGAAGGGACAGAAGGAGGACTTTTGATGGCTCCACTAATGGGTCATCAATGACATTTCTGAATCGTTTTTCCAGCGACATTCTCCTTGGCCAAACTTTTATTTTGTAATAATCACCACATTCCCGGCTCTCCCATAAGCGCAAAAAACAAGGACTCTTCGTATTTCCTGATATCTGTTCCAGAAGCATTGAAAGAACTTTGAAATCTCCACAAATTTGCCATTTATGTTGTTCGTACTTGACTTTTCTCAAGATGATTTTTATACTACTGTAAACTTCTTGAGGTTTTGTTGAATAGGCTATTGGTATCGAAGCATATGCGTTCGTGTTGTGCAAGAAGATGGCCTTCACGCTCCATTTAGAACAGTCTATGAATAACCTCCACTCCTCATCTTCATGAACTCTAGGGTGGCCCAATATGACAGACCTTCGATTTTTCATTATTTGCAACTGTAAACATGTTCCTCATACTGAAGAACTTATATACGTTTCTTAAAATAATTATTAAATAATATTTAGCGTCGGTGCCGAGGTTATTAATCTATTATAGAGTTTAACACATAAAAATGTCTTTTTTTCTTCATGCTTTAATCTAGCATATAAATGATTTAAAGAATCTTGTGAAATTTTGGAAGAGTCTTATTCAATAAAGAAGAAAGTACTTTAAAAGTAAATAAATTTATTTATATATTAAATTTGGTTATTAAATATTGTTTGTTATCGCTGAAAGTTACAGCGGTTGTTTCTCATAAATTCAGAATGCGACCTCTTAAGAATCGCGTAATTTAAATTTTAATATCAATAAGATTATTACAAAAAACCAGAAATGATTTGTCCGTAAGTGACTCAGGTAGTCCGTAAATTACTTATTCTATGTTAGGCGTGTGGCCTCGACTCATCCATTTATGGTCTACTATAGTCTATACCCACACATTTCTTTCGAAATATCTATCCTAATCGTGAATATAGTAAATATGAACTTCGTATTCGAAATTCGAAATTATCATTATTAGAATGTTTCAATAAACTGGTAAAGTTCTTAAGTAATATTATTCAAGCATTTAAGATTATAATCTCGTAAATGCTGTGTTATAAATGAAAAATTATTATCCAATAAGAATATTCACTGATTTTTTTCAAACATTTATTTTGTATCGAGAATCGTTTGAGCAAATAATTATTTTTAATCATTCAAACATTCAAAATTTGGAACATAAAAAATTTCGCAACTAATAAATTGTTTTTGTGTATAAAAACCTTCTTTCAAAATTTATTTTTTGATGAAATTGTTTAAACAAATAATTATTTTTAATTATTTAAATATTAAACATTGGAAGCATTAATCATTTTTCAACTTATAAATTATTTTTATCGATAAAAATATTTATTAAGAATTAATTTTCCATGAAAATTGTTTCATTAATCATTTCTTATTATTTGAACATTTAAAATTCGGAGCATCAACAATTTTTCTAAATAATAAATTATTTTATTGATAGGAATATTTACTATGAATTAATTTTTTATAAAAATTGTTCACACAAATACATTTGTTTTAGTAAAAAATGAGTGAAACTATCATATACATCTATGGTTTTAATAATTTACTCATATAATTCATTTTTACAAAGATAGTTCTTTGAATAATAAATACATTGATGTTACCAGAAAAAATTAAAAATATTGAATTTATTGTACGTCACAAATATTTATACAATCAAACCATCTTGAGGGCGTTTCATTATCATTAGGCATCTTTGGATTGATCAAAGTTCAGGCTGAAAATAAAAATGAACAGGAATCACAGTAAAAACTTTTTTGAGATATAGCCTCTCGAATTTATTTACACTGTAAAAAAAATCTGTGTATTTTCAGAACGTGTTACGTTGCAAAATAATCGCTCCACGTGTTACGTAGTATTCGAGGAATCTGAAAATCCTCGCGAATATCCTCGTCTGAAAATAACACAAGAGTTTCCTCGACAATTTTTTCGATAGGATATGATGACGGTGAAAAGGCGAGACACAAAGACTTTCAAAACTATACCAACGTTAGATGTTGATTTACATGCCGACTGTGCATTCACAATCGTATTGCGTTTTTTACATTCCTTTACCTGATTTTACAAGATATTTTGCAATAATACATTTAGAGATGCGAAATAAAAAATGCCTGGTGAAAAATTCTAACTTTGTATATTTAAAGTGGTCTGTATATATATTTACGAATTGAAAGTACATTCAATATGTAAGACATGAAGCGATTATTTTCAACTTAACATGTAGTAATTTTACACTTGCTTGCAAATATTCTATTTTTGTGTTATCTTGCAACCTTCAATGTAGTAAATATGTAGTAAGAAAAGTATGCATATTCGCAACAAAACCTGCAAATTAATACATGTATCGTCGCATTATTACCGAACTCACGTACGTAAAAACACAAAATGTTGTATTTATACTGAGTGCTTTTTTTGCAGTGAGAAGGTTCAATCGTTTTTATCAATCATAACCTTAAAATATGATTTTTCAGTTATTATCAAGTTTTCGTGATCACAACTTACCTTTTGTAATATATCGTAGATAGGACGAATTTCAGTCTTCATCGTATCTTATACTGTCCTTTATTCAACATATATTCAAATTTTTATATCAATTCTTTTTTTAATGACCTAAAATAATCGTGATGGATTCGAATTTCATTGAAATGATAAAAATTGAAGTAAAGCTTGTGGAAACCATCGTGGAAGCGCGATGTCGCTTCCTGCGATCTCCTGTACTGCGCATGTGAGAAGAAGGCGCTTCTTGCGGTATTTGTTGACATCGTTATTAAATTTTTTTACAGGAATAAAAATTAAGTGCGCTCGAAAAAAACTCCTGACTTTCAGGAAATTTTCTGACATTTCCAGTTTTTTCTAGATATAAGAAAAATTCTCTTACAATTCCGGGGTTTCCATGTTATCCAGGGTGGGTAGACACCCTGATTACCATTCACTATAAAAAAATGTATATAGAAAAATTTACCTTAATTTTTGAACTAGTACAAAATTTCTTTTTCCTTTTCAAAAATTTGAGTTTTCAAGACTAAATACCGAACAGAAAATATTAATCAATTTCAAATTTTTCGAATACTTTTCTCGGATTCCACCCGCAAGTATAATTTTTTCTTGCTTAAGCGATTTGAATAATTTCAGCATTCCCACTCTGTCCTACTTATTATCTCCCCCCACAATTACTTATCTTTCCATTACGTAATAGCTATTTTGTCGTTTTTAATAGTACGAAACAATATCATAAATCTGAACTATCAAATTAGTACCGCGTGAGGAAAAAAAAGAGTTTCGAAATACAAATAATGAATGAGATAGCTACTAGTATGAAACACACTGTAACATTTGGAAGAATATTCATTTGTTGAGACTCTTGTAAATATCCTTTGTTAGTGAGTTTCAGTTTTTTCTAAGAAAATGGGGACCACGACTCGTATCCTATGTTTCATTTTTGTGATTTTCACCGAGGTTTCCCCTAATACTGATGGTAAGTTTAGTAATATGTGAAATTTTAAGTGCATTTCTAATTGCAGTATATCAGCGCCTCCATTCCATACCGCGCCACATCGCGTTTAGGTGGTGTATTGCACCACGTCACGTTCAGGCTAGCGTTGAGCCTTTCGCTCAGCTCATAACGCAGTGTCTTCTAGAAAGGCTGAGATTGGAGAAACGCTAAAAAATTATTTTAGCTTCCTTCGTTTTCTCGAAGCGGTTGCGAAAAAGTAAAATTTTGTTGAATATTAATAAATCAAATTTGAATGGGCTGCATTAGCTTCATTAGATTATGACGAGAATATTGAGAAAATATAGTGAAAAATCGGATAACATCTTCAATCTTTTTTGAGAGCTATTGTACTTTTGTACATGCACTCTAAGATTTCCTGTCTTACTGAAAATATTAACCTATTTTTATGATTATTTTTCTCAATATTTTCCAGCGATATAAGTAAATTGATTCATCTAATTGAAATTGTTTGGCGTAACTAAGAAGGAAACTCTTAATCCGTGAGAATGGATTATATAATTCAGGGAATTAATTGTTCCCATTCATCCGTGTGAAGTGTGAAAAATCCGAAAAGTCCGATTGAAATTTGGTAAATGAGAAACTGTTCATTGGAGACCGCTTGTAATTGAACAAATTTTATTTAAGACGTACTATCCAATTGAAATCTTTCATACTTAGAAAATTTCGGTTTCATACATTGTACGTATAATGTACGTACTTTCAATTTGTTATATTAAATAATTTCGAATTGACTCCCTTCAAAATTGACAAATTTTTTGAACTTATGCTATTCCAAAATGAAGGTTTTTCAGAATTGAACCTAACAAAATAAGTGAGTACTTTCTATTAAGAACGGTGACATCTCACTAATTCTATTGTTGGGGGTTCAGAATTTACATGCATTGAAAACATAAAAAACTGAATAATTGAAAATTGATGAACTCAAAGCAGCACATAGTCTGAAGTTAGAAGACGTTGTTGCTGTGAAAAATTGTAATTTCAAAGGCGACAGATATGTATTTTAATGAATCTTTTTTAAATGATTGTATTACTGTGAGATATTTTGTATTCTGCATGACAGTAACTTGTATTTACCACAAACACGCTTATTAGCTGAATCAATTTACACATACCGCGTGTACCGTGCCGCGCCACGCCGGTGTCACGTTTCGTCGCTATATGGCTCCAAATCATATCCCGATATAATTATTTTCTACTTAAAATCGTTCAAATAACAGAATATTTTCCCTCTCAGTGTACAAAAAGTTACGCCTATCTCGTGAAAGCAAACTATTCTTGTCATGCAAAGTAATAACTATGATTTATTGAATTAATTTAATATATTGGTGAAAATAATATTTTACTTTCATCATAATGTTTTGCAACATGAAAGTAATTTCTAGAAATGATCAAAATAAAACATTCAAGCTCTTAAACCTAAAAGTTTCTTTATTTTGGATTAATCAACACTAAACTGCAAATTGAAAACTCAAAGTGGAACTCTTTTGAATCGTAAACATTAAAAATTTGAATACTTAGCAATTGAACAATTCAAAAATTTTAAATTAAATGCCGTTAGAGAGCAAAATTCGAAATTGTCAACATTCCATTGTTCGGCCTCTCCGGAGGGACCACAAGCTCCGCAGAGACGCGAACGCAAAATAATTATTTTCACCTATATAAGTGGTACAGTGACTAATTTACTACTTATGATATTTGTTCTTGCAGATACAACGACAATTAGATTACCTCATATTCTTTATTATGAAGGTGGTTACGCTTGGGTTTACGATATACATCCTGGCGACAAGTACAAGGTAGGAGTCGTGAGAGGTTGGATCATTGGATATATCGATGAAGATGATATTTTGCATCCATTTTTGGCTTTGAATCCCCAAGCGAATAATCAGCGTGAAAGAGTTAAAATATTCAAAGACAATATTGAGATTGTCCAACCCGTATTGAACAGGGAATACAATATCGCGAAGCACTTCTACGAACCATACACGACATATGGAGATGTAGAAGTTTTTAACGCCAAGAGACCCAAAACTAGAGCCGTCGTTCCAGTTCACCCTCAGAGCCCAGGAGGCCATTTGCCAGATTAAAAAAAAAACGTTTTCACAAATTCAAGCATATGCACGTATTATTAGTATATTCGGTGTGATAATATAATGGTATGAGAGGAGAAACTAGTCATGGCACAAGACTCAGCATTTTTCCATCATTGGCACAGTCTTGGCTCAAGTCTATCCCATCTTTGGTTCAGCTCTGCTTTCATCCTCATTATTGTATTCCACATCCTTATAACAATTTCTTATTTGAATAAATAAAGGCTTCAACATTGAATGATTATTTTGAATTTCTCTTTCAATTACTAAAATATACATTTACAATACCTGTCGGTTCATTCTAACGTGTTTCTTTAGAATTATTGCCTCCTCATAGAAGAAGCTTTGTAACGATGAAAATTTTCAAACTCCATTTTTTAACATATCCTGACATATTTCGACCTCAGTAGGCCGAGAGAATGATGATTTAAAAAAATTGTGTGTGTGTGTGTGTTAGAGTCATGAAATTTTCGCGTGTTATTGTTACGCGACTTTTTCAATTATGTCAATGTAACATTCGATTACAATGATCAAAGTTAAAAAATCTTGATGAACAATTTGAAAACAGAAAACTTTCAACGACTAAGTTGCAAGATTGAAATTTAAAAATGTATCAATATTCGAACGGAGCCTGGGAGTTTTTTGGACAGAAATTACATTTTCCAGTAAAAAAAATCTATCCAATCACTTCAAATGGCGCCTGCTACTACATGATATAATGTTCATTAATAATATATTTTTCAGCTTCATGGGCACGTAACAGTCCGTCACGTGACCAATTAAAATTAAATGTTTTATATTCAGTGGCTTTACAGTTTGAATTGTAAATTCTCATCATTAGAACATGAATAATCAGTGAAATATGTCTACAAAATCAAAAATATATCCATTTTCATTTAGTCAATAACTTTAAGACAGTATCAAATTGATAGGCTTCTTGCATTCAATTTTCTTACAGTCTGACTGTCTATAATAGTCCATTTCAAGTTTCCTTTTGATCCATGGATTTCAAGAAACGATATTTGTATATTTAGAAATTAACTAATTCATGACGTTTAGTTCTCTTAATCCTTAAATGTTACTACTCGTATTAGGTAGATAGTTTTGGCTAGTGAACAGTAATAAAAAAAATCATAAATGAAAAAGAGTTCTGTTCCACTTATAGTTGTTTGAAAATATGAAAAATCATGTTTTTTTAGATTCAGTAAAATACAGACTTTTTTGGAAGAAGTTGAATATATCGAACCTGAAGTTTCTCCAGCTTGAATCGGAAAAATATGCTATTGTTTTGGTTTCATGGGAATGAATTTTTTTCGTTGGGTTTGAAGCGTTTCAAAATTGTAAATAATAATTATAGCATGTTTCTTCGTTTGAAGATGCAGAAATTTCAGGTTCGAGATATTCAACTTTCTCCGAAAAAGTGTGCATTCAGCTAAATCCAAAATACATTTTTTTTCACATTTTCAAAAAATTTTTAATTAAACAAAAAAGCTTCTTCATTTCTCATTTTCTATAACCATCCACTGTGAAAAACTGTACATAGAAAAAATTTTACCATAATTTTTGAACTAATACAAAACTTTCTTTGGGTTTTCAAAAATTTGACTCTTCGAATCTGGACGACTTCAATCGATTTCAAATTTCTTTCATACGTTTTTCGGATCCAGCCCAAAAATTATTTTTTGTCGCACAAGCGATTCGAATAATTTGAGTATATCCACTCTGTCCTAGTTACTATCTCTGCCAATAATTGCAAATATTTTTATTGCGTTATAAGATATTTTGTACTTCTAAATTGTTCGAAACAGTGTCATAAATCTGAAGTATTTTACAAGTTCAGTGTGTGGACAAAACAGAATTTTGAAATACAAATAACGAATGAGGTAGCGACTGGTATAAAATACACTGAAACATTTGGAAGAATATTCATTTTCTAGATTCTTTTCGCCATCCTTCATAAGTGGGTTTCCCTTGTTTGAAGAAAATGAGGACCACGACTGGTATGTTGTGTTTCACTTTTGTGCTCTCAACCGAAGATAATATTTCACTTTTATTTTAATGTTTTGCAACATGAAATTAATTTCTAACCATATTATCTCAATGAATAAACTCGAAAACTTTAAACTTCAATGTGGCCGTTTCAATCAAGACAAAAAATCTCTTGTCCATTTCTGATTTTTTTCTGGTTGCAAAAATTGTTTCTGATCATTGAAATCAAGAAATTTAATCTTTTGGAGCTAAACATTTTTCATTTGAAGTAATTAATACTGAGCTGCAAATCAAAGCATTCGAAGTGAAACTTTTTGAAATTCTAAGCTTTTAAAATTGAAGCTTGAAAATGTTTGATGCAGAAATTCTTAATTTATGTGCTCATGTGTTCAAACGTATGAAAAGAAAGCTTTCAACACTTTACAATTCAAAATTTTATAATTAAATGCCATTATACTGCAAAATTGGTAATTTTTAAGTCTTTTTAATTGAACGGTTCACAAATTTCTGATTGAAACATATAAATCCACGCTACCATTTTCCATACTCTAGACTGAAGAATGAATCAATAAATTTGTAAGTGTTAAAAATTATAGTTCACTTTCATTAGTCACCCCCCCTTCCCCCTAAATCAAATTTTTGGACTTTTTTAGCCCGATGAATTGCTCCGCAAATTTGACCATATGCGTCATCAATAAGAACATTTGCGCCACAAAATCCCAATAGTTATAGTCAGGGTTTCGTAAGGGGGAAGTCAGTGGACACATTAACCTCCCTTCCTCATTAGGAAAATTTAGATTTCATGTCCTTGAAAAACTCCAAACGCCCCGCTATGTGCCATCAAAAAAAAGTTTTGCGCAACATTGTTAACCGAGTTATCTGCGACACAAATAAGGGAGGACAAACCCTGCTCAAAAAATCGGAAAGATTCTGAGAGGAAATTTCTGATAGATTCTGAAACAGTCGGAAAAATATTCTTTTCAGATTCTATCAGAATCTTTCCGAAATCTGC
>JAUMHM010086648.1:0-10832 GCA_032362435.1 Melikaiella ostensackeni
AATTGTTAAAATGTGCGTGTGCACTTGTGTTTTGTTCATAGGGATATGGTTTTGCTGCCGTTAGATTGACTCACTCTAGGGTTTCGACAACTTTTGTCTTAAAAATCAGAACTAGATAGAAAACTCGGAGATTAAGACTAACCTAAGTCAAGAGTACTCAATCTTACGTTAGTCTTACTGGCGGGGTATTCTCTTGTTTTGCGACTTTTTTTTCGATGTAAGATGAGACATTTTTAAGAGAAATTTTTTGCTGTGTATTTGTCGTGAAAATTGGTTAATCTGTTGAAATGTAATGGCGAAACCATAATTATATAATATATGAATATCACAGCTTTCACTAGTATATACATCATTGATTTATAAAATAAGGACAAATTTTCTCACCTCTTCCATCATGTTGTTGTTTTTCTTTTATTGTTTCATATCCAAGAGGACATCTCCAGTTTTGCTTGCCTAACAATCAAACATATCAACTTGAATATTTATTGAATGAAAGTTGTTTCATGATTATTCCTAATTCAATTAAAGTATTTAGTGTCGTATAATTATCATTGTATGTCAATTATTACATTGTGATTCTCACCTCATTACCAGTTTTAGAACAAGCGATATTAACGCCCGAGAATCTCAATGAAACTATCACGATCAATCCCACCAACACCATGATTCGTTGGTATTTTATTTCTGATGAATGTGCAAGAGACTGCACTGCTAAATTGGAGAGACAAAGTGTCAAACCTAAGAAATTCGATATCATTTGCATAGTCAAATGCACTTCATAAACTTTGTTTATTTCTCGTGCTTGCTTTCCAAGCTCCAGATGAATTTGTTTGTATTTATAAAGTATAATACACATCACCTTCAAATCATTAAATATGTTTTAAACTCCTTTTTTATCAATAAAGAAATTGATCTCACTTAAGTACTTCCATAATGTTCTTTGTCTTCTCTGAAGTTTCGGTATCAAATACTTTTTGCAAGTTAAAAACTCGAGTCGTATTATATGGTATACCTGTATTTGATACTCTTCAAAAAGTGACTCTTTCGAACGTATGCATGCTCGTCTTCGTAAAATGAGGTTAACTTTTTTAAATCTGGTTTCAATGCAGCTAAAATTGTAATATGTACAAAAATTATAGTTAATAAAATTTTGATGGTAGCAGATTTTATGAATTTATCTGTACGCACTTGAGAGCAATTACGAAAGTCATGTCCACCGTAGCACATGTGTAAATTGGCCAACGAGCAATACTGGTGCACATAATTGTATTAATGAGGGTGAATCCACGTTCAAGCCTCCAGTAAATGCCAACAATAAACACGCAGACCATTACAATCAAATATGCTGAAGCTTTGTAGAAAATGTTCTTAAAACTCTTGAGATAATTCTTTTCCAGTCCCAAAAATTCGAAAGCTTCGTCCATCATTTCCAGATTTTCAACGAAGAACTTCATTTTCTTAAACAAGAAGAAGAGAAACCATAAAATTTCGAGGGGCCAACCACTACAGAATTTAGGTGTACACGTGTTTCTGAATTCTGTTGAATAACTGAATTACTCTCAATTTTTGTGGATTATTTTTTATTCTTTTCCTTTTTCTTGAACAAACTAAATGAATTCAGTTTTATTTCAGCGATACCTGAATTTTAAGGTTTAAAGTAGCACCTGCTACACATTTTAAATTTGACTTTGCCAAGTTTCATGAATTTCTCCGTGACTAAAGCGATACGAATAATGATACTAACATAAGAATATTTATTAGAAGAAAAAATAAAATCATCAAACTTTTCTGTCTCGGTTGTATGAATTTAGTTGAATTGTACCTTATATCAGTTAAATTCTTCTGAATACTTTTGAATGCTTTGTAATCTTTGTAGTCTTTTCCATGTTTTGATTTCTTTTAAATTCAGGTGCATACATCAGAATTGTTAGTGGTTAAGCCCTGGTAAAATGTTTATTTTTCAATCTTATCAGTCTTGATAAAAAAATTTATTATTTTCTTGACAATACATACAATTGGTATACAGCGTACCTTACGATACATCCAACCGAAAATTATCGAAGAGGTCGCCACAAGTGTATTTAAATAATTGCACATTTTATACAATGTTCTAGCTAAAACATGACGATTCACAGCCATGCACGAATCATCGTAATATATATTAGCTAACCAGAGAGAAGTTGCGATTAATACAGCCACAACTAAAAACAACTTATGTCTTGAATTCCCAACTGGATAATCGGCTAGGTCTATGCCTACTAACCAATTGAGTGTGAAAATTGGGTACATTGTTTCCCGTATGCATTTTGGATACCACTTCATGGTTATAGCTTTCTGATTAAATTCTTTATGTTATAATCATATTTACTTATGACGAAGTAACAGAAGGCTGCATAGAAGCTTGCAAACCTACTAATATTGATTGTTAAGGCTGTATGTCAATACCATTTTTTTACAAAGCATCGCATACGTTTATCTTTTCCTTGTATCGCAACATAATATAATAACCTTTTAACATTGAAAGCTTTCACTTTGCATTTCGAAACATTTATTTTGCACATTACGCAATATCTCATGTGAAAAGCAAAGTTCTTTTTTTTGACGGTAGGGAAAATGTGTCTACATTTATTAAGTTTGCACAGGAAGTCAAAGGAAATATCTACAAAAATATTGCATAAAATATGTTATAAGCACTGAATATAGGCTCTAGTATATTGACATGTTTTCGAAAAGTTATATTTGTGTGCTTCTCATAATTAAGTTTTTTTTAACAAAATAATTTTAGACAGGTCGCATTGACAGGCTATTTAACTATCTACTTTCAACTAACATTTGAGAAAAACAAGTCAGTTAAGCAATTGTTTGCTTCTGTACTTACAATCTGACAGTATTAGACTTATCCAATTTGTGGAAAAAAGATTTTTTACTCCTGAATTGTGAATGATATTCCGAAGATGATTACGTTTGTACCTTGAAGGCACATGTGTAGTACGCACAGGTGCACAAAGATATTCCATCGATCTGGTAAACTAAGTCCAGATCAGTTGGTTATCTAACAAACTAAGGCAATATCAGTCAGTGATCTGGCGAACTAAGGCAAGGTCAGTCGGTGATCCTACCAACTAAGGCAAGATTCATCAGTGATCCTACAAACTGAGGCGAGATCAGTCAGTGATCCTACCAACTAAGGTAAAATAAGTCGGTGATCTTCCAGCTAAGGCAAGGTCAGTCGGTGTTCCTACTAACTAAGGCAAGATTAGTCAGTAATCCTACCAACTAAAACAAGATCAGTCAGTGATCCAGCGAACTTAGGCAACATACGTCAGTGATCCAATAAACTAAAGCAACATCAGTTAATGATCCAATCATCTAAGGCAAGATTTCAGTCAGTGATCTGGTAAACTAAGGCAAATTCAGTCACTGATCCAACCAATTAAGGCAAGATCAGAGAATGGTCCAACCATCTAAGACAAGATCGGGTGGCGATCTGACCATCTAAGGCAACATCAATTAATGGTCCAACCATCTGAGGCAAGATATCATTCAGTGATCTCGTGAACTAAGGCAAAGTCAGTTACTGATCCTACCAATTAAGGCAAGGTCAGTCGGTGATCCTACCAACTAACGCAAGATTAGTTAATGATCAAACCATCTAAGGCAAGATATCAGTCAGTGATCCGGCGAACTACGGCAAAGTCAGTCACTGATCCAACCAATTAAGGCAAGATCAGTCAATGCGGCAACTATCTTAGGCAAGATTGGCTGGTGATCTGACGAGCTTAGCAGAATCCCTCACTCAAGATGTTAAGGTAAATAAATGAATAACGAAAATTTCATCCAGTATTTGAATCTTCCCTTGTAATTCGTGATTAGCTAACCAAAAAACCGTTCAATACAGAGTTTTAAGAAATCCAGTTTCACGATAAGTCTAGTCATCACTACTCAGAGAATATGAAATGTGTAAATTGATATTATTGCTACACTGTAAATATTTGAACATTTTGTGTACATACGCATTTCTGTAGATTTTTTCATGAGCAATCCGAATCTGCTGGTCAAGTCAACGAGTAGTCTCACGTTTTAAGGTTATTTTAGTCTGAAAATATCAAAACATGGCCTTTTTTGAACTTTTTGGTTAGAATACTTCGAACTCCTGACGTGCTTAACAAATTTTGCGGTCAGATTCAAATTCAGCGCTCAAAATTGCGTCGGCAAGCTCTGTTCTATCTTAGTGAACTGTTTGAAATCTCATTTTCGTAGGCTTCTTTTCCTTCTTTTTCCTTCAGGAAATTTGATGCCTCTATTTCCCGTTATCCAACTGAACAGTGCTATTGGAAACGTGACATCATAAATGCACTTTATCTTGAAAATGTTTGACCAACTAGATAGAAAAGTGTTAGAAAATATTGTAATTAAAATTTTCTTTTTCATGTAAAAATATTATATGGACAATGCCTAACTCTCGTGCTATTATATAGATGAAATACTATATTTTGAAAAGGGGTTACGATCTTGTCCTTTCAAATACTACCCATCGCACTGTAATGCGCAATACTCAAAACAATATTTTTCTGACTTTAACAACATAAAAAAGTATATTTCATAATAGATTACCATAAAGCAATAAATCTCAGTGCACTTAAAATACGATTTCATGCAGCCGATATCTTGAAAAACGATGATCTAATCAATGTAACACCCAGGTTTTACGTAAGTCTATTTATTTATAAAGTACAATTATACTTTCCATCGATTTTCTGAAAGCATTAATAAAATGTCTTGAAATCTATATATAGAATTGCATAAGCGTGTTTTTCATAATCGATATTGTGGCTCTTCTCCAAGGGCTATAGAGATGTTTCTTGGTTCATTTGAAAGCGTATGAAGTCTAGTTTATTGGAAAAGTGGAGAGAAAGTTCTATCAGATAATACTTTTTACTTACTTTTATACTATTTTACTGTTTTTTTTCGGATAGTGATAATTTAAATGTTATACAATTCCTGATTATAACAGTTCTGGCTCTCTTGTTAGGGTTACAGGGATGTTTCTTGGTTCATTTGAAAGCTTATGAAGTCTAGTTTATCGGAAAAATATAGAGATAGCTCTATCAATCAGTTTTTTTCAAAATAGTGATAAATTAATAAATATAAAATTTGTGATTATAGAAGTTCTGGCTTTCTGTTAAGGGTTGGAGGTTTGTTTCATGGCTCATGCGAAAGCTCAGGAGGTTCTAGTGGTAAAAAAAATAGAGAGAAGTTTTATCGGATATCCCTCTTCAGGTTTTATCTTCTAAAAAGTGAAAAATTAAAAAATATAAATTAACATTTATTCTATAAATTCAAATTGAACGAGATACTCGAGACTTGTGGTATTTTTTTTTATTATGAAAAGTGAAGAAATTGAGAAATACAGAGTTTTTCTGTGCTCTTTGCCGTTAAAAAAGAATTGGAAAAAGTTTTTAAAGATTACAAAGATTCTTGGCAGTCCTAACGCTAAAAAAATACACATAAAAACACAAAACGTTATACTAGTAGGTCATTTTTTTGTTATGAAAAGTGAAGGAATCGCAAAATACAGAGTTTTTTCTGCCTATTTTCTCAGTCCCCTCTCCCAGTCAAAAGAAATTTGGAAAAAAATTTGGAAAAATTGAGAAGAAATTCTGTTAAATATAATTTTTTTCTCTATAGTTTAATTAAATGTTACATTTATAGAGATATTGTATGACCCATTGTTATGATTCTTGGTGGCTCTGATGCTAAGAAAAATACACGAAAAAAACACAGAAAGCTATAGTAAAATATATTTTTTTTCACTATGAAAAGTGAAGAAATTGCAAAATATAGTTTTTTCTATACACCTTCTTTGTCCCCTCTCCATTGAAGAAATTGGAAAATACAGATTTTTCTTCGTCCACTTTATCAGTCTTCTTTCCCATTCAACAGAAAAAATTGGAAAAAAAGTTTGGAAAAATTAAGAGAAAATTCTGTTGAATATAATTTTTTTATAGATAAATTGAAAGTTGAGTTTGTAGAGAAACGTTATGACCCATTGTAAAGACTTTTAGTGGTTCTGATGCTAAGAAAAATAAACCAAAAAAACACGAAAAGCTATGCTAGGATATCAATTATTGAATTCTCATCTCAATGAGAATTTTTTCATGCTTTTATGTGAAAATTGACTTTCGCGGATTTCATCAAATCTCGACGTTTTCGGACTCACTGATTGAGAAAAAATGGATTTCACTTTGGTGTCTGTCAGTCCTTGTCGTTTTCATCGACTGTGAACACGATAACTTTCGAATTACTTGTGCGATTGGATTGCCCCTTGGCACACTGTTTAAAGTCCTAAAAAGAAAGAACGAGTTCGTGAACCAGCCAATTTGTATGAAAATTCGAAAATTTAACGCATAAAAAAATTTTTAAGACCATTTTGTTTCAAGATTCAGAAACAATATGTACATCTATTAGTAGTATGGAAAAAGTCGAACAATTTATCTTCATGACTTTTTCCGATAAAAAGAAAATTATGAGCGTTATAGCATTTACAAAATTCAGAAAAAGAAACAAAAATGATATTTCTAAGCCAAACAATGCACGATATGATAAAACGTCTAAAAAGGAAAAACGTTGCTTTCTGAAAGCCCTAAAAAATGTTCATAACAACTTTTTGAATTTTTTTGGATAATCAAAAATTCAAATTTTGACTCAAATAACGCGAAATACGAAAAAAAGTTAAGATATCAAAATTGTTGCTTTTACGAAGACCTATAAGCTTTATACCGAACATTTTTTGGTAGCAGGCATAGTTTCTTTTTAAGTATGAAAAATAATATCGGAATATTTCAATTTTAATTTTTGAGCCAAACGACGCGAGATAAGAAAAAAGTCAAGAAAATAGAATTTGTGCTTTTAAAAAGTCAGATAAAATTGCCATTGAACATTCCTTTATAGGACCAATCGTGAATCATGAAGATAATTTTTCAACTTCCTTTTTCACTATTTATTTGTATATATTATACGGTGAGTGCAGAAAATCGAGCGCGGATATTATGATGAGAATGTATTCCTTAAGGCCGATAGAGCCATGAGTAAATAAATTGCCTTTTTCATTTTGAAATAAAAAACAAGTTAGTGATTTATACATGAACATACAATACTCTTGAAATCTTTGAAATACACCATGAGTTGTTTTGAATTTCTCAAAATTTTTTGCATTCCCTGAATTCTTCTGATTTCTCCGCATTCTTTTAAAATCTTCGAGTTCTTTTTAATGCTCCGAACTCTTTCTAATTTTCTGAATACATTTGAATTCTTTTGAGTTCTCTAAATTCTCTGGATCCTCTGTATTCTCAGAATTATTTTTTCTCTGTATTCTCTATACTCTCTGAATTGCTTGGAATTCTCTGAATTGTTTTGAGTTCTCTGATATCCTTTGAATTCTCTGAATTCTTTAATTTCGGTGTAATCTCTGAATTCCCTTGAATTTTTTGAATTCTTTTGCATTGTCCAAATTCTTTCGAAATATCTAAATTTCTTTAATTCTCTGAATTCTCTTGAAATCTCTGAATCCTCTTGAATTCTCTCAATTATCTTGAATTCTCTAAAATCTTCAAATTCATCTGAAACAATTAATTTAGTTTGAATGGGTGGTTTTTCAATTGAGGAAGGCAACGCAGGAATTCTAGTTTTGACGAAAAGCTCTTAGGTGCTTTTACAAACAGGCTAAGTGTTTAAAAGGTAGAAAAGTCGTGATTATTTTCAAAAACAAAGAACTGAACTCGACCATGAGGTTAAAACGACGGTTTCAAGAATTTTTCGCGTAGTTTTTGATTGCGAAAGGCAACACAGGGGCTCTGGTTTTGACAAAAAAATCTCAAGTGCTTTCAAAAACAGGCCAAGTGTTTGAGATTTACAAAAATTGTGATTATTTTTCGAAATAAAGAACTAAACTCGATCATAATATTAAAAATATGGTTTCAAACATTTTTCGGGTGGCTTTTTGAATAAAGAAGGCAACAATCAGAGTCCAGGTTAGACGTCAAATACTCACAAGCTTTTAAAAATGGCTAAGCATAAGAAATTACGAAAGTTGCGATCATTTTCAAAAATAAAAGACTAAACTTAATTACGAGATTAAAACAACGGTTTGAAATGTCTTTTGGTTAGTTTCTTTGTCAGGGAAGAAAACAGATGAGGTTCCACTCTGAAGCTGAACTCATAGCCATTTTTTTTAAATCAATAAATGCCACCAAAGAAATAAATTATTTGCACTTCTCGTGACCTTCAAGAAATAATGCTATAATTCCGGTGGCATGACTGAAATTTATGTTTGAACAATTTTTTTGTTACTTTTTAGATCAGAAAAGACAAAAGACAAGGTTTTCCTTTGACGACAAACTCTTACCTATTTTCAAAAATCAATAAATGTCACCAAAGCTAGAAATTACTTACACTTTACATGACTTTCAGGAAATGATGCATTACTTCCTGTGGCACGATTGGAACTTATGTTTTGAAAGTTTTTTTGGTTGTTTTTTAAATCAAGAAGGCAACGGGGGGAATCTGTTTTTAACATGACACACTCGCGGGCTTTTGAAAATTTTCTGAGTGTTAAAAATTGAAAAAACTTAAGATTATTTAAAAAAACAACTGAACTCGATCTCGAGATTAAAGCGACGGTTTCGAATGTTTTTCGATTGAGGAATGCCAGGATGGATGTTTAGTTTTGATGTAAAACACTCTCGGGCTTTTGACAAATGGTTCAGTGTTAAAAATTGACGAAACTCGTGATTATTTAAAAGAAAGAACTGAACACGATCAACTCCTTAACGAAAAAAATACATGAAAACACAACACACAAACGAAAAAAAAAACGATTTGAAACCAAAGATTAAATCTTGTGATCGAGTTCAGTTATTTTTTTTATAATTATAAGTTTGGTCAATTTTGTAACACTTAGCTATTTCTCAAAAGCCCGCGAGTGTTTTACATCAAAATTAGACACCCATCCTGGCCTTTCTCAATCAAAAAACCACACAGAAAACATTTGAACCTTCGCTTTAGCCTCGCGATCGAACTACCAAAAAAGCTTTCATAACATCATTTCCACCGGAAGTAATGCATTGCTTTCTGAAAATCATGAAAAGTGTAAATAATTTCTAGCTTTGGTGACATTTATTGTTTTTTGAAAACACATAAGAGTTTGTCGTCAAAGAGAAACCTTGTCTGTTGTCATCACTGATCAAAAAACCAACGAAAAAACTTCTAAATTATAAATTCCAATCATGTCACCGAAGGTAAAGCATTATTTCTTGAAAATCATGAGAAGTGCAAATACTTTCTATCTTTGGTGAACTTTATTGATTGAAAAAATAGATACGAGTTCGTCGTTAAAGTATAACCTCGTCTGTTGTCTTCCCTGACCGGAAAAGTATCTACACAGAAATCTACTGAAACATAAATTCTAATTATGTCGCCGAAAGTAAAGCATTAATGTCTGAAAATCAAGAGAAGTGCAAATAATTTATATCTTTGATGATATTGATTGATTTCAAAAAAATAAAACTAGACCCCATGCATTGCCTTCCGCAATCTAAAAACTACCCAAAAGATTGGTGAAACCGTTGTTCCAGTCTCGTGGTCGAGTTCAGTCCTTTGTTTTTGTAAATAATTACAAGTTTTCTACAATTGAAACACTGAGCCATGTTTAAAGAGCAAATGCGTGTTTTACGTCAAAATAGACTTTCTTCGTTGCCTTCCTCAATTGAAAAACTACCCATAAAACTTTTGAAACAGTCGTTCTAGTCTCATGATCGAGTCTAGTTCTCTATTTCTGACCATAATCACAAATGAATTCCAATTCCAAAAACAAGTTCGAAGAATTGAAGATAAATTAATTATTTAAGAGGAATAAGAAGCATTCAGTGATTACAGAAGAACTTAGATATTTCAAGATAATTCTAAGAATCCGAAAGGATTCAAAGAATTAAAAAAAATTTAGAAAAAAAATAATTCAGAGAATTCAGAGAGTTCAAAAGAATTCAGAGATTTCATTGATTTCAAAAGAAGTTAAATTTGTTCAGGAAATTAGAAGAAAAAATCAAAAAACAAAAAAGTGCTCCGAGAATTTGAAAGAATTTAGGAAATATAAAAGAATTGAGAGAATTCAGAAGAATTCATTGTATTGTGTATTGTAAAAATGTTAAAAGAATCACGAAAAAAGTCTTTAAGAGAGTTCAAAGGAGTGCAAGTGCATTCTAGGAATTCATTTCAATTCCACAAAATTCAAAATACTGGAAGGAAGTTCAAAAAATTGAACGAGTATTCTGAAGATTTTAAGAGAATTCAAAAAACATCAAAATAATTCAGAAGATTTCTGGAGAATTCTACAGAAATCAAAAAGACGTGCGCATCTTAATCCAGCAGTAGTTAGCTCGCCGACCAAAGTTTTCTAATTTGATTTTCGGAGAAAAGATATTTTTCAAGTTTTGTATCTCATCGCCAAGATGCCGTGTGAAGTTACATGAGTGACATTCACAACCTTCTTCAAACTCGAAATTACGCCATCCTAGTTTCTTTACGTACACACTCTCGTCTGTGACACATGGTCTGTCGTCTATCTGAGGCGTGTTTCTGATTGATTTATCTTTAATCGTTAGTTAGTGAATATTGACTTTACGCAATCATTTTATGATTCCTAACGACGCCATTTTTTATGAGGAATTCAAAAATATAAAAATGTACCTCAAGTACTGGAACGCCTTGTATATATATATATATATATATATATAGTTCAGAAAAAATTAGTCAAACAAACACCGCAGGGTCCCCTG